>JABXJD010000307.1:582500-710124 GCA_013375575.1 Percina caprodes
TTTTGTCTGATACACTTCAGGTGTCTTTGAATCAGCTCAGCCCAATAAACATGTCGACAATGTCGGTGGCTTCGTAACTGATGGCAGCTGTATGAGCTGTCAGCCCTGTGTCAGTCAGCTCTATCAAAACAAGAAGCTCGGTCCACAATTACAGCGTGCATGTCACTGCTTGATGAGGCATTATGACAACAGAACAAGTTGTCAGATTGAAGCTCGCGTTGCTCAGATATTGTGTACATGACATGAAACGCATGACGGCTGCCTTTGCTTTCCCCGTAAGGCACCAGGCAGACCACACATCTTAATGTAAAAAATAAATAAAAAGAAAAGAAGCGAGAACATTGTGTGACAACTTCATCAAAAATGGTGTTGCTCCATTGTAAACAGAAGCTGGTGCTGCACTACCTGAGCCAACTATTCCAACGTTGTGAGGAGGTCTCATCACTGGATTGCGCAACACAGACACAAAAGCCTAACCTACATTGACGGCGTTTCATTTCCGAGATTGTTCAGGTGCTGCCAGACATTCTGCCGGATGTCCCTCATTTTGGCCGGATGTCCCTCACCTTCCGCTTTCTTTGTGTTGTACTTTTTAAACTCTGTCGGATTTCTGAGGACTCTGGTTACCTGGTCCTCAAATCTCTGCAGGGTAAATCCAGACAGCTAGCTAGACTATCTGTCCAATCTGAGTTTTCTGCACGACTAAAACAACCTTTGAACGTACACCTGTTCCATCCAAACAAGTTCCTTCCTGATGATATTTAGCAGAGGCACCGTGGCTCCTCTGGCCCTCAGCGCCGCCCAAGATGATTGTGATTGGTTTAAAGAAATGCCAATAAACCTGAGCATGTTGTTCTCCCATCCAGGAATGCTGTGTGGACTAGCCAGACCCTCTGCAGCCGTATTCGCAATGCAAGAAAAGCTTTACACACCAAGGGCAAATTATTTTTGTTTGTAGCAACTATTAAAACAGAGAAGGTTATTCCCATTAGCTAAATGGGTGATTAATGCACTAATGAATCATTAGAAGAGATAATTCCGGGTTAGAGCATGCCATTTCATGAAGCAATTGAGCTCAATTAAACCAATCTCTGTAGGGCTTGCCTTGTTCTCCCTATGTCCGACCACTGTCTGTCCCATCGGGGCAGCACCAGAGGGCCAGTTAGAGCAGATGAAAGCCCCAGGAGAGAGAGGAGGATAATGAAGAAAAGAAGGAGAATCAGAGTCTCCAAAAATAATCCTATGCTCCCAAAACCAATTGGCACTTGTCGCCAGTCTAAATGCTGCAAGGATGTACTGCGGGGAAAATGATCAATTCCACCTGACCTTCCAACTTAATAACCACTCGCTCCACTTCTGCTCTATTGAGACCTCCAGCACTGTGAGATGAGGCAGAGGGCAAGGCCTGCAGTGAGCAGAAAGACACTGGAGAAAGCTACCGTAAGCATTTTTCATCCTCTTAAGAGCAATGTCCAAGCCAATAAGTCCCCCAAACAGACTACCTCTCTTTATATATATATATATATATATATATATATATATATATATATATATATATATATATATAAAATGTGTCTAAAACACAACTTTTAAGTTTTAAACTAACTAATACATGTTGATTGGCAAAATATTTTAAGAATAAAGTGCTTTAATGAAATTTACATTGCACAATATTTGTATCACCAATAAGCTAATAAAGCTAATAGCTATTAAGCTAATCTATTCTATTATATATTATAGTATGTACCTAATTTTTCTATCATAGTCATTTCTAAATTTCTAAATTTCTAAAAGAAAATACATCTGAGAGCCACTATTATACTCTTATTCTAAAAATTTATTTTGTACGTTTACCATTTTAAAATTAGTAAATTATCTCAATCAATTCCATTTTTTCCACGTTGTTAAAGCTCCTCATATGTCACCATATCTGGCCAATTAACATTCTTCCCGAGCTCTTTGAATCAAATAACTTTAAATGTTTCCAAAATCTCTAAATGCAGGACATTATACTGCAACAATATTTTTTTAGGGGATTTTCTTTATAATTTTAGAATGTTAAACTTAGAAAAAATACATTTTTAGAATAACAGTATAATAGTGGATCTTAGATGTATTTTTTTAATAACTAGAAAAGGTCCTTACATGCATCTATTCGTTGGCATTCCTTTAAACCAATAACACTCACAGAGCCATGGTGTCACTGCAAAATAGCCTCAGGAAGAAACCTGTTTTGGTATAACAAATGATATTAATAATTCAAATATTGTTATACAGATTACTGTAAAAGTCTACTGGGTGGTTAATTTCTGACAAATTTTTGACAGCCGCAGTGAAATCACTTTCATGACAAGATTTGGGTACCTCAATCCAGAACAATTAAAAACATGTAATCTTGATGATGGAAAATGGATCACTGGGCTGAGAGACATGGCATTTATCTCCCAATGTGGTCTGGCTTTTACTCAGGCGGAAGGATCTTTCTACAGCAGGTGTGTTGGCAGCCCAGGTAATAGGAAGCACAGAGGTCACGGGTCAGAGGTCAGAGGTCAGGGCTGGGTGATAGCAAAGGAATCAGGAAAAAGAGACAAATTTAGCTGTTTAGCTCCATAGAGTCCTATTCGTTTTGCAATTGCCTGTGATCAACCCCAAGTGGAACTCTGGTGGACCTGCAACCAGATTCGGTACAATGAGGCTTAATAGGGAGTAAACAGGCTCTCCGTAGATGGGCTTGAAGATGATGAAGAGCTGTCACTTCATCTGGCTTTTTAACTGGCTTTTTTATTAATTTTTTTTGCATTTAATTAAAGACAAAGAAATTCTCAATACACCTTGGCTATGGTTCATTTTGGAGTTTTCATTTTTAGGCATGTAAAAAAACATGATGGATTCTGTTTTGTCTGTATCATTGTAATTGTAACAGTTACCACTGTTCATCAAACTGCTATAATTAGTATAAATCATATTTACGTATGCCTGTATCTGTGTCTCTGTGTCCCACAGATGGCCGCCCACCAAGAGCCTGGGTCAGTCGGAGGTTTCTGCCTGTTTAGAAGCCGTTTTTCCTCGCCACTGTTGCACCAAATGCTTGCTCTTGGGGTGGAACAGTTGGCTCTTTGTAAATTATAGAGTGTAGTTTAGTCTGTAAAGTGTCCCGAGATAACTCCTGTTATGATTAATGTTATGATAAATAAAATTGAATGAAATGTTTTTGTTACTTGATCCTTTTGCATATTCAATGTCTCCTCTCTTTCCACATGCACTTTTTAGTTAGTCCTACGTTTGCTGAAGCCTCTCCAGGTGCCCTTCATTGAAGGATAGGAGAAAATAGCTTCTCTATAACGCTTGCTGATAAGCACACCCAGGCGCAGGCGAGCCTCCTGAGACCAAGCTGCTTTTCTCCACACAACCCACGAGCGGTAGTCTGCCCTGCAGAAGGTCAATGAGAGAGAAATCTGCCTCTGCCTGCCTGGGGACCAGGATGCAGAGGAGACTCAATGACCTGACACCACAGGCCAGTGGGCTGCACAAGCCCAAACAGTTAAAGAAGTAAATTATATATGATCCGGTTTGCAGACAGCAAATGCATCCTTGTTTGGCTTCATACACTTGATAATATGAGGTGTATAGTGAAAGGAGAGTGAACTTGTTAAGTCAAACAAATGGCAAAGGAAATTGAAGTAATGCCGCAGATTGCCTCAGGAGTTTGCAGGCACTATGGCTTCCCACTACATTTCACCCAGGTCAATATTTGCTAGATGTATTGGCCTCAGTAAACACTGCAGTCCACACACAGCGCTCATTCCAGCAGAGTCTGGGAATAGAGTTCTCAAGCAGCTGTACTGTATGATATTTGTTGTATCCCAGTAATGACACAACACAGAGCCTGGCAGGTGGTAATAAAGATTCTCTTTCTGCAGCGATGCTTCATATGCTCGCTCTCCCTCTCTCACCCTTAATTTAGTCCCTGAGGTGCTATGAGTGATTTTGTCTGTTCTTTCCTTTATATTAAACATTGCACACTATTAGCTCTCAATAATCATTTGCTGCAGCCCAGGACACAATGATTTCCCATGACACATAAAAGTGCAATAACGTCAACTCGGTTTCAGAAATAATATTGCCAACAGTCTTTTTTATGTGTCTCCCCCGGCAGAAGAAAATACCACCGTGTGACTCTCGCCCACTCTCATATGGAGAAAAGAGATTGCGCAAACCATTTGTAACTTTCAAAAGTTCCAAGAATTTCATTCCTGCACATTTCTCCAAAATCTATATCTGAGTTCCAAAAGATAAAGAAACATTTCAGTAGTAAAAAAACTAGACTAGATACTGAGAAAGACGTACGAAAGAAAGTGTAAGAATATACTGTTCAGATCAGAGTATTCAGCAGCCCCTGACCCTAAATAATTACTACAAACATAAATGATCTGTTTTTTTGTTTGTTTTTCAAGGAACTTTTCTGAACTATCTGAACTAACTACTGTGCTTTTGGTGTGAAATCACAGGGCTGGTTTACACTGTGTTCACACTCTGTGTCAACTGTATTGGGGTGAATTAAAGAGCAAAATTAAATTAGCTGTCAAAATGGAATAAGAAGTTGGAATATATTAAACTTGGGCAGGGAAGGCTGCTCATTTCACATTTCTCCAGGCACAAATTGTGGACACCCGTTGCATTTCTATGGTAATCAAATGGACGCTCTAGTGAGGCCTCAGACAAAAGTCCAAGAGATTTTCTCACAATAAATCAGAGAGTACAAGGGCAAATTCCACAGATTGTCAAATTCTAAATAAGATGTAATTCCAGTGGCTTATCTAGTGATGGCAAGTAACTGAGTACATTTACAAGTACTCAAATGGATAGTTCAGATTTTTTGAAGTGGGGTTGTATGAAGTAGTCAGTGTATTACGTCCTGATGGTAGATGGCACACTTCACACAGAACCTGGGAGTACAGCAGAGGATTGGTGCAGCAGCTTAACATATTTTAGCAACCTAAAAAAGCCTAAACAAGAAAATCAATATCAGTTTAGGTGTGCGCTATATTTAGAATAGTATCACCGCTTTACCTTGCCAAAAAAGAGTTAAGACTTTACTCTGCCCTCTTGCATAGGACAGTTTATTGCAACGAATACAGTAACTGCAGTATTCTTGCATTTCATGTGTAAATGTGAAGTATTGGGATTCTGTCAATTGCCTGAAAACACGGTGGCCTCTTGTGTATTCAAGCTTTTGCCCCCTTATACTTCCCTCTCTGCTTCAGTAGATGGCGCACAAGTGCATTTTCAGTCTGATTTGGCCAGCCGAATAACAAACACTTGATGATCCTGCAGGTCATCAGTGTAGCTCTTCTGCAGAGATTGTTGTTGTCCTTTTGTATCTCACTTGGTTTCATTTTCCAGAGGAATGAATTGGGTAACTCCCGGATGACTCTTCACTAAGTATTTTTCTTATAAAAGGACATGGCTGTCATGTTTGCCTAATTCAGTAATCTCTCCTAATCTTTGTCAGCATCCAGGCAGATAATGGTCAACCGTTGCTGGTGTTAAGGCTTAACTACCCTGCCAAAATGAGGTTTCAAATTGTACACCATTATCGGGGACTCAGATCCCATTATCTAAATGGAGATGTGTTGCACTGATGCATTTTGATGGTACTCCCACACATATAGATAGAGAGAGAGAGAGAGAGAGAGAGAGAGAGAGAGAGCCAAGAAGCGCCAAACTGTTATCTACGCTCGGGGCAGGCAAACTGTATTGCCTTTCCATTTCAAAGAAAATCTCACTACTGGATCAGGTTTCACAGGCAGGCAGGTCCAGTGACTTAACCAGAGCTGATCACAGAAGACGGGAAGCTTCACAAAGCCGCAGCTCATGTTGCTCTGTGTCAACATCGTTCGGGAGAAAATAAAGGCATCCTCCTTTCTGTCAAATTCCTGCAGTAACCTCAGTAGGATACTTTAGCGTGTGAGGAATGAAGATAGAGGAGGAGGTGAAAGCAAAAGATTCATGTGTGATTCAGCCCAAAGCACATGTAGAGCTTTGTCTGATTTCTTTGGTAAAACATCAGTCTGCAACTTCTTTTTCCTCTCCCACTGTGGCATGGCATGAAGTCTGCCTGTCATTTGTCCTCTGGAATATATCAGAGGCTTGAGGTACCTGATCAGCTCAGCAGAAGATGATGCCGTATTTTGAAGTTAAAGTAGAAGAAACTCCCAGTTTCCAACCCTTTCTCTATATTTCTGCACATCTGTCCTGCCTTTAGCATTACATTAACTGTCCCAATTCATTATGAATGGTTGAAACCAGGGCCTATACAATCCCTGCCGCACAGCCACTCTAGGACATATATTGTGCAGATAGTGTGAGAACCAGACATGCTCCATCCTGTCAGCATTCCACAGTTTCTACAGAAGCATCTTCTATAAAATTCCTTCCAGACAGATAGCAGAGACGATAGAAGGGTGGGGGTGGAGAAATAAATGTAAGAAAGATCCTTC
Organism: Percina caprodes; assembly: GCA_013375575.1. Classification (NCBI taxonomy): domain Eukaryota; kingdom Metazoa; phylum Chordata; class Actinopteri; order Perciformes; family Percidae; genus Percina; species Percina caprodes. Next base: position 589,001 of record JABXJD010000307.1, read on the forward strand.
CTTCAAAAGTTTGACTTGATTCAGAGGAAATCTGCACAGTTTGGAGCTTCTGCTGGCCCCAACAGAATAGAAAGCCCTCCCCGACTACGATGGCTTCTCCACACAGGAGACATCCAAATGTCATGAATCTACAGAGCATCTTGGAGCTGACCAGATAAATTCTTATTTATTCTGGGCTCCACAACAACTGAATAAAAAAAGGCCATGGGATGAATATTTATCACAGATTAGATAGCAGTGCTTTCAATCAAATCCCAAGCCCTGAACACTCTTATCCACATGTAAAGTAGGAAGTATTTATTCTGGCTCTGTGTACTTGAGCAGGATAAATAGGCACTTGCAGAGCCATACATCTGCCATCCTTTGTTGCCCTCTCCTCATCCTGAGAGCTTGGCCTATGAAGAGGAATCAGCATTAGATGTTGATGCATAATTTAGTGTCTCATCTGCGTTATCCAACCTTTGCTACCAAATAAATATGTAAAGCCAGTAGCTGCAGCTATTATTTCCAAAAGTAAGAAACACATTAGGCTTCTCATGTTCTATTCAGATAAGCAGAGGCTAAAAAATAACCAACGGCAGATTACAAACTCTCAATTTAGTGCCACTGACGTCTAGAAACAGAATATTGGACTCGTCCCTGGGCTTGATATCAATCACCTTCTGACTGTTTTTGTCATTCAGGACAATGTTGATGTTGCAAACAACCTTTTTTTCTTATGATTTAAAATCCTTACAGTAGTCAGAAAAGTCACTTTCTAAGTTCCCAACTTCTCTTTCCTGTTGGGTTCTTTGCAAAGATATTCACATCCACAAAATGATCCATTCACTCAGGCCTACATTATAAACATGTAACATATAAACATAAGCTTGTAAAACAGATTTTAAAAAGTGGAACACATTCACTACGAGACAAGTATTTACCTAAGAAAAATTAACGATATCACTGCAGAAATAATGCTTTTCAAATCTTACAAAGCATATAATATTTAGAAGTGGTGCTCATACGTTTATGAACCCATGCTAAAGTTGACTAAAAAGAAAAATCTTTTGGAAATTGATCTTAATGCCTTCATTATAAAAATTAGGAAAAATCCAACCTTTAAGGACACCAACTTTCTTTGTAAATGAATAATGTATTGTAAATAGATAAATGCTCTTCCTTAAAATACAGGGGGCATAAGTAAACTTGGCTAACTAAGGGGAGGTGGGGGCACCTCATGAAGACAATTGTCCTCAAAGATGACAGCACCTACCCACACACACCAGCCTCGGCTCTGTCCCTGCATAAGCTCCACTCGTCAAAAGAAAAGAGAAACGTGAAGATTTCAGCTCTGCACCCCAAGAAATATGAAACCAACATCATGTTCTACAAGAAATATAACAAATTCATTTGCAAAGTGCATGCCAAGGCTAGCACATACTGCCATTTATGTCCACATCTATGTTTACGTTACACTTTGACTGCAGAGATGGATGGATTTCAAATAAATTGTTACGATAATGTTCACATTAAAAAAAGTATGAAATTAAGTTCAGACCGAAAAGAAACAAATTTCACCATCATTTAAAAATCTAAAGTTCAAAACTGTGGCATATTAGACTCAGAAATGATCACTTATCACAATAATGTAGTAACTATGATCCAAACATATGAACACAGTGCTACAATTTCAATAAATTGAGACATGTAAAGAGCTAATTACATAAAGTGGGTTGAACATCTTCTTAACCCTTGTGTTGCCTTCCCGTCAAAATTCAAAATCTTTTTTCAATGTTTGTCAGGTTTTTATTACATTTTCAACATAACTTAACACTAACTTATTAACTTTCTTTTTACAGTTATTTAGGCCTGTTTTGTTTTTCAATAAACTTCATTTATAGGAAATTATACCTAATGTTTGAGTTAGAAAAGCAGAAATTAGGAATTATTTAGACTCAAATGAAAGGAATGGATATTGATGGATAATTACAGACTGGAATATGTCAGCTGTTGCTCAATACTATTTAAAAACCACTCCAATTTTTTTTCAAATGCCATAAAATTGAATGTGACACCCCAAAATTAATGAAAGTTTTGTACTTGATATAGGAAAACGGGTCAATTTGACCCGAGGACAACATGAGGGTTAAGAGGAATAACATTTTTAATGGTTTAAAAAAACCTTACTGGATAAAATATTACTCTCGTATCAGGGTGGACAATTTTGTACAGGAACACAGGCTGAATGTGTTGAACAAAACAGATAATTAAATGAATGCTGACAAATGAAATAGAGAGCAGAGACAAAAGCTTAAAAAAGGTTTGCAAGCAAGATACGTTCCCACTTTTCTACGGAGCATTCACAGCCAGCATCCAGAGAGCATCGGGGTTCTTCTTTTCACATCTTAACTGGATCGCCACTAGAAATTTGGTGTCACCACTAATGTGCTCTTACTGGCTTAGCTCAGGTAATCCTGCAACTCTATATAGAACTGAAATGAGGAGATTTTGAGGAAAACAGCTCACTGAGGGTTAGTTCCAGCCTTGACACCCTAAAAGCTGTCCAGGTCCACCACCAATCCTTTAAGAGATTATGAGCTTCAGAGTGACAGCAGGGATGTCGTGTTATAAGCTTTTTTTTACATAACTACTTTTAAGTCACGTTTATTGTAAGATGTCCGTTATCTTCTGCTTTCTAACGTTCGGTGGATTTCTGAGGACTATGGTTAATTGCTCCTCAGATCTCTGCAGAGTAAATCCACACAGCTAGCGAGAATATCTGTCCAATCTGAGGTTTCTGTTGCACGTTAAAACTTTTTTAACGTACACATGTTCCACCAAAACAAGTATGATTGTGATTGGCCAATAAACCAGAGCACGTTTTTCTCCAATCCCAGAATGCTATGTGGACTAGCCAGACCTTCCACCGCACTGCTGTGGAGAAAGGTCTGCCAACGCAAGACTTTATTTATTGCAATGAAACAGTGATTGTCCAATTGTAAATAGTTTATCAGCCATGACAAGGCACTGGCAAGCTTTTGGATTTTCCCACATGTCAGAAATACTCAAATAGTATAGAAATTGATTGGAGGGTGGTGTATTCATTCAGCCTTTACAAAACTAATAACACAAGCAAAAGTGTGAAGAATGGAGTCAACTGTGTCTTTAACTCTTCGAACGTTAGTTTTAAATGTAACTTTTAATTAGTGCTGTCAGTTAAATGTGTTATTAACGGCGTTAACGCAAACCCATTTTAACAGGATACATTTTTTTACCGCAAGATTAACATTCTTTTCGGCCTAGCAAACTTTGTAGTTTTTTTCACATGCTGTTGCAACAAATTACGTTTTGTATTAAGGTGACAAAAACTACAACACCCACCGGATCTAGCTAGACTGGAAACAAAACTACAGGGACGCCGCGCACACTTGTTTGGGCTTGTGAGCCGGCCAGAGAGTAGTAACGTTACGTTTTAAGTGGATGACGAGCGCAACGATGAAATGGACGCCGATAAGAATCTGAATGGAAAGTTTCCTTTTTAAAAGTTGCCAAATGTTCCACTGACGAGACCAAAGTGATGTGTGTGTGTTGTCGTTGTGAACTGAGCTATCATCGCAGCACATCCAGTCTGAAATACCACTTGATAGCCAAGCACACAGCTGATGCCAATTCTTGCCCCCCCCCCTCCTTTTATTGATGGACAGTGTTACATTGTGTGAAAGATTATTTGCTCCAAGTGAGAATGTTAGTGTGAAATTGAACACTACAGTAGGCTATATGCCAATGTGGTTTTCAATTTTAAAAAAAACATTTTCACAAAGCAAGCTGATCCACTTTTCCATGTTGATAAGAGCATTAAAATTAGAAAATATAATGGGACATTTAAAATAGATAAAAATGTGCGATTAATTACAAGTTAACTATCTGCTACTAGCATGTCTGACTACACTACTGCAAGAGAGTCTAGAACATATTGTGGTGGACGAAAAATGCTAGTATATCAAAGTCTAACAGCTCTGCCCTGCTCTTTATTAAGTTTACATTAAAGCAACCCCGGCCAAACTTACATTAGATGGCATTACAAAGTCAAAGACAAAGTCAAAGTCAGCTTTATTGTCAATTTCTTCACATGTCAAGACATACAAAGAGATCGAAATTGCGTTTCCCTCTATCCCAATTCGGTCCACAGACAAACATAACATTTAAGTAAACAATATAAAAAGTAAAAAGTAAAAATAAGAAGGCACATACAATGAAGAAAATAAGAGCAGCAAAATTTGAATTGAAAATGTGCAATTGTGCATACAGTACAGTCAATATAATAGTGCAAAAGTCAAAGTGTGCAAGTGTACAGTGGAGTAGTGCAAGTGGAGTAGTGCAAGGCAGCCATTGTGGGTCCAAAGTCCAGGATGTTATGTAACTGAGGGTGAAAGGGGGAGAGGGGGTTATGTTAAAACATAACGTGTGTTGCTTGTCTAAGTATGTTTTTCCGTGTAAGTAGCCAAACTATTCAAGGCTCACAGTATGTTAGAACGAATAACATGTCACTGTAATTCCAACAAGCTCTGCCAACTAGCTCTACCTGCAATACAAAAATAGAAGCTGCAACTTATTTTATGTATTTTTTCATGTATCATCAGCTGATGAGGATGCTGACTTTTTGACATTAGCCTTTCAGCATTACACCCTTGATTGTGCTGCTATCATGTGCATATCCAAGACCCTTCTACAAGGTTCTTGTTTTAAAATGTATTAGCAGGACCTATTAAAAAGGCAGTTTTTAAACCAGCTGTCCCTTAAAGCAGATGGCTCTTCGGTTTAATTATAATGGTTAAAACACACAGAGGCTAGTTGTTTTTCAGAATAATTACAAATCAAGCATAGATACTGTGTAGAGTACTAAAAGTTGTTATAACTTTGTTATTTTCACATCTATGCCTATATAATCCGCCCACAAATATACTTTCGCACATGATATTTTTCCTGCTGCTTTATGAGGAAGCTTTAAATGCCTCCAAGAGAGATTGTACTGTGTGTTTGAGAACAGACTGGCACTATTTACTTCTGTTCTGTCAGACAAGTAATGAAAAAAAAAATCTTGCCACTGAATTGTTGTTTTGTGTGGCTTCACAATCACACCTCCTACACATTTCACATAAATGGTAGTGCATGTCATTTCAATTAAGAAATTTACAGCTACCACTACATTTATCACTTATCATTATTTCTCTTTAACACAAACAAGTGTAGAAGTCTGACAAAGTAGCATTCTGCACATCATAACCTGGCGACATGATGAAAGAAGTGGACATTTCATCAAAATTGTACAAATTGTTTGTATCACAGCAGAGCGATGGCCACTCCGTGTGACACTGAACGAGCTTCCCCACTGGCTGGCCAACCACAACAAATGCAATCTGTTTATTTTCATCACTGATAGTTAGACAAGAATGTCTGTAGGATAACATGCTTAGCTGTTAGCTTAGCATAAAGTTTGGAAACAGGGTGAGACCTGCCCCCCAGGAACAGCGTGCATTAATTTAGCTGATTTTGTCCAGTGGTCACTCGCCATATTACAAAGGATAAAACAAAAAACAGAAAGGACTTTCACCATAGGCCACCATTGCAAAAGAGACATCTGTAAAACTGCTGCCAGGACACCTCCAACTGCAAATGAGGTTGGTTATGAATTTTTATTCCATGGACTATTGATATTTAAAAGCCTTGAGCTAAGAAAAGCGATTTAAAAACAAAACTGGAAGGTTGGACCAGCGTGAGAAACACTACTGTGCATATTCAGTGGGTCGCATAGGACGGAAGTAGAGACTTTTAGAGACTAGAAACGTTTTTTGGCGGATGCGCCACTGAGCAACTCTAGGAATGAATGGGGCTCCGTCATGAACGCTGTATCCAGGTCTTATAATGCAGCTAGCCTGGCTCCGTCCAATAAATAAACAGCCAGACCAGCAGTTTCTCCAGTTTACAGTCTTTTTGCAAAGCAAAGCCAACCGGCTGCTGGCTGTAGACATACTGTATATGTTTAACAGTTGACAGTTATTAGAGTGGTATCAATCTTTTCATCCAATTGTTGCTAAAAAAAAGCAAACAGGTGTTTTCCCAAAATGTCAAACTACTCCTTTAAGATTGTTTTACTTTTCCTACCTGTCTACAGCCATCATACTCTAAATCTAATTTAGATCTGGTGCTTTCTTGAAAGACCGGTTTACCATCCTTTTGAGATACCGCTTGGATGCCACTGACATATTCTTTACCTGCAGAATCTGACCAAATAACCATTGCCAAAGAGACAAACCGGTGCAGTGAGCACCCCCCTCACACCTTGCTCACTTTTTCTGCTTCTTGTTTTGTCTCCGGATTAACTTTTGACTGCAGAGGCTGAAGAATCTAAGTTTGCTTTCAGTGACCCCTTTCAGTCCCCTTAGACAATGTATTGACTTTCTGCATCAAGGTACCCAAACCCTGTGCTCTGAGGTTAACAGGAAAAGAAAAGAAAAATCAATCCATCTGTGAAGCTGTATGTTTGGAAAAACGGGGATTCAGGAAATACACCTTGAATAACTTTATTTTGTGAGTTGGGAATTCAGGCTTCACGTTGCTGCTGAATTATTAAATGGGGTTTAAAGATATAAGTTATTTCCATATTAGCCAGACAGCACAGTTCAATTCTTGGTATAAAACACAACAATATGCACAACACACACACACACACTCACACACACACACACGCACACACACAGAACCCAGAATCTGTGCCCTGATCACCATCAGACCTTTTGGAAGACGAAATTCCGGCAGTGCGATATTTGACGCAGGTGCTCCGTGTCTGTTCTGTTGTGTGACCAGGTTAACTAATGGACTAGTTAATCAAAGGGTGTTGGTCATGTCTGTCTCACCTTTGTCAATAGATGAGTGTTGACCTCTCAACTATGCCTGCCTGTCCCCTCCCACAACACAGACTTAGAAGCCCCATACACTCCTGTTCAAAACCAACCCCCAGCCAGCTGGAATGTCCCCAGTTTCTACAGAAGTATGGGGTTAGTGAAAAACCAGACAGGTATTCTGAACAGAAAACAAGCCCAGACTCATTCACTGATTAGGCTGCAGGCACCGTTATAAAAAAAAAAAAAACATGGGAGTGTTTTGGGGAGCTTTTTTGTTTGTAGTCTCACTGAAAGAACACAGTCTTGGCAGAGAAAATGTTGCAAATTCTGCAAAATGTGACTGCAGCCAAACGTAATGAAACAATGCCTCTTAATACAACTTAATGTGTTGAATCCCCATGGCGACAGTGGGGAGTGACGTTTTGTTGATGGGTTAGACACAAAAAAGTACTGATGTGATGTCTGTGGTGTCTGTGGTGTCTGTGGTGTCGTGCTCCGCAGTAATGACACTGACTAGCCAATCACGCTCCAGTAATATTCAGATAAGGCACAATGTTGCAGCAAAACAAAGCGTTTTCAATGATTCCCGCTGCGAGGCCGTCCCTCCACTGTTATTACTGCACGTTCCATTACACCATGCCAGGGAGAGAAGTACATAAACACAGGGTAGTGACAGACCCCCTGTCTCACACATGAATGGGAGAATTATCCAGCTCCATCCTGCCCCAACACATTCATTTTGGGAGGCAACTTTTGACATGTTGCACACACACACACACACACACACACGTGCATACACACACACACACACACACACACACACACACACACACACACACAGCTCCATTTAAGAACTAGATTTGAAGGACTTTTAGGCATTTACAATGTGCAGTTACTCAGAAGTGGCCACTCAATGGCACTGGAGAGGCCCCTCTATCCTAAATTTTTGTTTACTGTTAGAAGAAAAAAAATAGCTCCACTCTATTCGGTCAATAGCAGCAGAGAAAGTCTAGACTATAATCAATATTTTTTATAATGACGATGGATCAAATGTGTGTAATGTAAAAGGGTCCAGTCATGGTGACAAATCAACAGAGAATAGTGACCCAACCCTGCAGTCTCTTGCAGGACTAAAGAGCTTTATAGCGTCCTTAATTTGGCAATTTTGCAACTTTTACTGGTTTAAGTCACTCTTACAGCTCTCAGAGCGTTGTTTTTCAGCCATTGCTACAAAATGTAGCTGTAAAATGTAGTTAAGTGGAAGTATGAGTAAAGCGGAAATACCTCAGTAAAGTACAGTACAAGGATATCAAAATGTCAGTACCATGACCCAGGGACTATGGGCGGAAATTAGCAATTTGCTACAAATTACACAACCTCTATCAGTTCATTTGAATTAATTATTTTTTTGTGTGCTGTCCCTGTTCAAAAGCTGGCAGACTCGATTGTCACAACAGAACAGAGGAACATCAAAATATAGCAAAGTTCTAATAAATAAAATGTGTAAAAATACAAACTTAAAATATGAAACTCAAAGTCCTTTGAACAAAAACAAAATCAAAAAAATCAGTGTTGCCAACAGGGACGTTGTAGAGCGCCCTCTGGTGGACAAACTATGCAACGCCAAATCTCATAACATGGTTGACAGTCAGATTCTATATTTATTTCATATTTTAAATAGTCATTTATCAGAATAAATTATTTGTCATTTTATATACACTACCGTTCAAAAGTTTGGGGTCACCCAAACAATTTTGTGTTTTCCTGAAAAGTCACACTTATTCACCACCATACGTTGTGAAATGAATAGAAAATAGAGTCAAGACATTGACAAGGTTAGAAATAATGATTTGTATTTGAAATAAGATTTTTTTTACATCAAACTTTGCTTTCGTCAAAGAATCCTCCATTTGCAGCAATTACAGCATTGCAGACCTTTGGCATTCTAGCTGTTAATTTGTTGAGGTAATCTGGAGAAATTGCACCCCACGCTTCCAGAAGCAGCTCCCACAAGTTGGATTGGTTGGATGGGCACTTCTTGCGTACCATACGGTCAAGCTGCTCCCACAACAGCTCAATGGGGTTCAGATCTGGTGACTGCGCTGGCCACTCCATTACCGATAGAATACCAGCTGCCTACTTCTGCTCTAAATAGTTCTTGCACAATTTGGAGGTGTGTTTAGGGTCATTGTCCTGTTGTAGGATAAAATTGGCTCCAATCAAGCGCTGTCTACTGGGTATGGCATGGCGTTGCAAAATGGAGTGATAGCCTTCCTTATTCAGAATCCCTTTTACCCTGTACAAATCACCCACCTTACCAGCACCAAAGCAACCCCAGACCATCATATTACCTCCACCATGCTTAACAGATGGCGTCAGGCATTCTTCCAGCATCTTTTCATTTGTTCTGCGTCTCACAAACGTTCTTCTTTGTGATCCAAACACCTCAAACTTGGATTCATCCGTCCACAAAACTTTTTTCCAGTCTTCCTCTGTCCAATGTCTGTGTTCTTTTGCCCATCTTAATCTTTTTCTTTTATTGGCCAGTCTCAGATATGGCTTTTTCTTTGCCACTCTGCCCTGAAGCCCAGAATCCCGCAGCCGCCTCTTCACTGTACATGTTGACACTGGTGTTTTGCGGGTACTATTTAATGAAGATGCCAGTTGGGGACCTGTGAGGCGTCTGTTTCTCAAACTAGAGACTCTAATGTACTTATCTTCTTGCTCAGTTGTGCAACGCGGCCTCCCACTTCTTTTTCTACTCTGGTTAGAGCCTCTTTGTGCTGTCCTCTGAAGGGAGTAGTACACACCGTTGTAGGAAATCTTCAATTTCTTAGCAATGTCTCGCATGGAATAGCCTTCATTTCTAAGGACAAGAATAGACTGTCGAGTTTCAGATGAAAGTTCTCTTTTTCTGGCCATTTTGAGCGTTTAATTGACCCCACAAATGTGATGCTCCAGAAACTCAATCTGCTCAAAGGAAGGTCAGTTTTGTAGCTTCTGTAACGACCTAAACTGTTTTCAGATGTGTGAACATGATTGCACAGGGGGTTTCTAATCATCAATTAGCCTTCTGAGCCAATGAGCAAACACATTGTACCATTAGAACACTGGAGTGATAGTTGCTGGAAATGGGCCTCTATACACCTATGTACATATTGCACCAAAAACCAGACATTTGCAGCTAGAATAGTCATTTACCACATTAGCAATGTATAGAGTGTATTTCTTCAAAGTTAAGACTAGTTTAAAGTTATCTTCATTGAAAAGTACAGTGCTTTTCCTTAAAAAATAAGGACATTTCAATGTGACCCCAAACTTTTGAACGGTAGTGTATATACTTTTTTTTTAAATCGGCCATTATAAATGCCAATACCAATAGTTTAGGAAATGCCTAATACAGCCAATAAAATCTCTACTAGAGTTATACACCAAATCTACAGTAGGCTTAGCTAAGCTATGTGCAGAACATTGTATGTTATTTCAGAAGTGAAAGAATGGCTTTTGTTATGGATTTGCTATACTCTGAGCTCAAGGAAAGACTTCACTCGCTCGTCTGCTACAGAATGATCCACTCGTGACCGGTGTCAAAAAGTAGTGTTTGCTCGATACTCGTTATTTCTTAAAAAAGTAATTTACAGTAGGCCTAGCTAGGATAGTGAGTAAGCCTTTCATCAGTGGAGATTTATATTTGCTAATAATATGTTGGATTCATTTTAGGACATTTTATTTTTATGAAAAACCTAACAATAATTTGGAGGCCCCTTTGCACTGACTCTGAGGACCCCCCCCCAGGGGTCCCAGACCCCCTGTTGAAGAGCCTTGCTCTACGGTCATCTCTTAGAGAGTTCACAGAAACTGTCTTTCAAGCTCTCTTTATTTGGTGCTGTTGATCAATTTAGATGAAGATTGAAGTGAAGAGAAGAACTTCAAAAAGGATGTTAAGAAACTGCAGAAACGTTGGACATTCCGGGGAATAGCATCTCCCGGCTGCTGCCAATAGTTAAAATTGTGGAATTTGATTATACTTCAGACTGTATTGTTTCTTATTTGGTTTGTTAATGACAGTGATTCTCAATAAGACCTGATCTCATTGTGCCATACAGTATTTGACCAGAGCTGAAACAAATCATATTCACACAGTTCCGTTACTTACGTGAGAGAGACCATTTGTATTCTGGGTGTGACATTGCGCATCTGCATCCAAATGGAGAATGAAATATTTATGCTGCAAAAATGATGGCACTCTTCATTGTCAATTTGCTTGAACACGAAAGTGCATTAGAAGGTAGGTGCATTCCTGCTTGGGCAAGTCCAAACAGAATGAGCCAATGAGTTGTCAGAGAGAGAGAGAGAGAGAGAGAGAGAGAGAGAGAGAGAGAGAGAGAGAGAGAGAGAGAGAGAGAGAGAGATCAAAGTAGAAAGACAACCCCTGGGCAGCTTTGGGCTATAGAGGCCGACACCCAGGAATCTCCCACAAAAACATTCAAATTGCAAAAAATGTCAAAAGCCGAAGTAATCTTTTTTTTAAAAGAAAAAAAAACGCTTTTCTTTCATTATTTAAAGGTGGGACGTTCGTTCTGCAATGCGTCTTCACTACATTGAAGCATGGGAATACAATATGCAGAACATAAATATTAAGATTGACGATAACACATACAATAATCTTAGCTCATAATGCAGCGTGTGACATGCTATGTACATGAATAAACAATACGCATATGGTTAAGCTGTGGCATGTTCATGTACGTGTGTCTTAGTGAACACATTTCTGATCTAGTGTTGTAGCCTAACATACTGCAATTTGCATTTTGATGTAGATGCAGATTGATTTCAACAATGTTGGTACACTCCTACAACATACAGAAGTTACGCGATTCATTTTAGAGATTACATTTTCATTCAAAATATCTGTTTTGTTTGTAAAAGTTACTTTTTTATCAATCTGACTCAATGGCACAAGCGCAAAGTATTAAGAATACCAGAGTTAGCACTTAACACCATAACCCCCAAATTATTTTGTAGCGGTTTTATTTTGAAGTTTTACTTCCGTTTTTTCTGATTATTGTTCAGGTATGAATGTAATACCAGTCATGTTAATGTCAAGCATTATGTCAAAAACAGTCCTGTTTCCCACATGTTGGCACTGTTAGGTTTTTATTTTTATAGAATAAGATCACAGATCTGTAATAATAACAATAAAAACAGTGTTTTCCGCCTTCTGCCCATGTGCGTGTGAATCTACAAATGTGAATTCTGTGTCGAAGCTCACATTCCTAACATGTGTGACGTGTTTCAACGGAGCCCTCACTTTGTGTGCTGCCTTCAGGGAGTGTAGTGCTGAAATACAGCACCTCGTCATTCAACAAATCTCTCTGTGTAAGGGTCAACGCTCGCCCCAAAACAACTCTGAATGACTGTGTCTTGCTTTCCTTCCAGCAAAAGATAGCGGTGCAGGTGTTCAGCAACCTAAGGACTGAAAGGCCCTGTTGAACAACAGTTTTAACAGTATAACTCTCTAACCTGCCTGCAAACAGGAATACATTAAAAAGAATATTTTCCAGAAACCCTGAAGGATATTAAGTGCATGAAACATATGAAACTGCAAATGATGTAAGACCTGATCTGACTTGCAATCATAAACCAGCAGGAATCACATCTAGAATTTGATTGCTCTAGAACATCTAGAACAAAAAGCTAGTTAAACAAACAGGCAAACACTTTGTGGACTGCTTGATGCAAGCTTTTTAGAAGATTGCAGCTGCTGTTTAACACCATGGCTTTTGATATCCTCTGAGGTAGCTCCCCACAAAAACAGCACACACCTTTGTCAGAGGCTCCAGGGGCCATCCAGACAGAAAAGGCACTCCGTTTTGCATCATTTTTTAACCCCCCTGTTGTCCTCTGGGTCAAATTTGACCCATTTTCAAAAAGTTTCTAAATCAGAAATTTGGGTTTTCTTCAACCAAATTGTAAAAATAATTAACGTGGATGGTTCCAGACAACGCTCCTCACAAGTTAAATAACTAATCAGTTCACTGTTTTCATTGAATTTGGGTGTTTTATTTAATTTCATAGCATTTTAAGAAAGAATTAAGAACACTGAAAAAAGTGACAGAAATGTAGGGAAATAAACAACAAATATGTCCAAAAAATCGACAAAGACATTGTAAAAAGTGAGAAAGAACTTTAGGAAAAGTTAGAAAACGTCAAAAAGTGACAACAAATGTCGGAGAAAGCTTCAAAAACTTGGTCAAAACAACAACAAAAATGTCCAAAAAAATCGACAAAGAACTTTGGGAAAAGTGAAAAAAGTGTCTTAAGGAGGTTTTAACTTAAGATTTTGACTCAGAAAAATTAAATGTTGGTCTACGGGAAGACAACACGAGGGTTAAACACACTGCCTGAAGACACACTTTTTATACACTTGACCCCAGGGTATAAAAAATTGAAAAACGCCTCCCTTGCAACTTCATTTGGACAGGATATTTGCGTATTTCAATGATTTCATCGCCACATCCCTCAACCTCTAGCCTTTGACCTCTTATTCCGCGACGTCGGTGGATTGCATGCTTGTGTTCCTGCTGGAGAAGATATTGAGCCTATTGTACAAACTGTCTGTATACAGCGCGTAAGCTTTGTGCTTATGCTCCGCCTCTTCTGCTCCATTTTGGTGAATTTCTGGAGCAGAAACAGTGCCACCCACAGGCCTGGAATATGAAGTAGCGTGTTGTGTCATTTACAAATGGATCCGTTTGGACGCTAATATTCTTGAAACGATGCCAGGGAGGAAGGAGGTGGGGAAGATTGTTTCGGTACGAGTGGACGTGGCTTCAGAGACATCGGTTAATTTTCTATTTCAATTCAATTCAATTTTATTTATAGCATCAATTCATAACAAGAGTTATCTCGAGACACGAGGTCTAGACCACACTCCATAATTTACAAAACCCCAACAGTTCTAGTAATTCCCCCAAGAGCAATCAATTAGTGCAACAGTGATGAGGAAAAACTTTCTTTTATGGAGAAACCTCGGACAGACCCAGGCTCTTGGTAGGGGGTGTCTGACGGTGCCGGTTGGGGGTGTGATGCACAGTGGCAATAATAGCCACAATAAAGATAATGGAACAGTGACTACAAATGGTAGTCGTAGTAGTTCATGTCATAGCAGGGCACTTCAGGGCATTACAGGGTGTAGCGTGGCATAGCAGAGCACAGGTGGATGCATTTGATGTAGACTGATACGTGCTGCTGGTATGGTCCAGCTAAGTGTATGTATTTGCAAAAATGCAGTAGTGGAAGAAGTATTCAGATCCTTTAATTAAGTAAAAGTACTAATACCACACTGTACAAATACTCAATTAAAGGTTTTGCAATGAAATGTTACTTAAGTAAAAGTATGTAAGTATCATCAGGAACATATACTTAAAGTATTAAAAGTCAAAGTTTTGTTTTGTGCCTATGTGTAAAAGGAACAAATGCTGCAAAAAAAAATGTACGGCCCCTTCCGATCTCCCTGAAGATTCTTTGATTCGACAAATCGGCCTAAGAAATTCCACAACATACTCAATGCAGAAAAATCCTTTTTACTATCTTTTTTAGAAACTGGAAAACGAAAACTGTTTAATTGGCTTATCATTTCAGCTGGACTTGTAGGCCGTTCTATTGTTTGGTAGTTTCATTTATAATAAAACATTGTATTTTATGAAGTATACAGTATGTGTAAATTGTAAAGTTACTGGTAACTAAAGCTGTACCTCAAATGTATACTTGAGTACTTTACAGAGTAAATGTACTTAGTTATATTCCACTGCATATACGTTGTAAACTGAGCAGAACCGTATTGGTTCAGACAGTTCACAGGGCGATGAAGTCTTTCTCAGCTGTGGTTAGGAAGCCAGATGCAGGGTTGCCTCAGAGAAGTGCTTTTTTAAAGGCTCGTTTTTCAGCTGTCACCTTCCAGAGGTCCAAAAGATTACCTCGAACAAGTCACACTGTCCAGAGCTATCTGGCCCACCCAGAACACACCGTCTGTCTCCAGAGAACAACAGCTCATAACTCAAAGATATTGGTGTCCTTGTCAGTAAAATCACATATAAAGAAGATTGGGCTCAAATGAATGCGCTCTCCAGAGAAATATCTTGTCAGGTGAGGCCTGGTGCAGCTCTCTACCTCTCAAGAATGTATGGGCGCTGTTCCTCCTCACCCATCCCCCCCCCTTAACATTGCCATTGTGAGGGGAAGGAATGCTTTTCAAAAAGTCGGTCCTTTCACATTGAGGGATGTTAGGTGTCGCCCCATTTTTCATTTAAGGCTGCATGGAGAATATATACTTGCAGCTAGAGAACAGAGCTGCAAAGTTTCTTGTGATTTCTTATTTTTATTTATGTATGTGTTTTTTTCTGCCTTAAAACAAAGTACACTATCTATTTAACAGATGTTTTGAGTGTATTTTGATATATCACAGTGTGGATTATAGTGATTTTAGGGCTGATTGATGCGCAGGTGGTAGAATAGACTTTCACTTAATGCAAAGGCTTTTCTTTTCTCATCACAGTTGAAAATTATCATTGAAATATTTATATGAAGGTGGGTTGAAAGGGCTTCTGAAATGCTTCAGATGCTCTGGTCTAATGAAGAATGTAGCTTACCCTAGAGAGTGAGACAAAAAGGAGAAAATTACAGCAGAGACTCATCAAACAATGAACGCCGGGCCCTTATTAGATGAATATTACATGAAACTCCCATTTGTAAATGTGTATGCTTTCCTTGGAGTCTTTTCTCAAAGCCTTTGAAGTGGATATGATGTTGTGTCTGCTATGTTAAGAACAGATTTAAAAGAAATTGATGATTTTAGTAAAAGTGTTGTATAGTCACAACACTTTGGGGAATACTACCTTTACTTTGATTCCAGTGTATGTGTCTATTAGTTGTTTTTCTTAATTCTTGGCAATAAAACCACGCCACATGGCAGGGTGGGGCTGCTTTTTATGACTGAAAAATGGGTTGTCCTCCAACTCAGGTGCTTGATTCTTATTGGTCGGCGCAGTCCTCTAAAACACCAGTACCTGATTCAGGTAGGGGGAAAAAGCCAGAAGACAGCAAGTTGGCAGCTGAACCTTCAGTCCCTCGTGAAGACGGCTTTGAGCAATTTGGTTGTTTGATTTGCATTGCATTCACAGAGTCACTGGGGAACTTACGCAGCAAATGAGGTGAGTGATGCATTTTAAGCGAGGTGAGGCATTCATCTATGCACAGAACAAAGCTTAAAGTCTAATCTTACAAATACTTCAGACAGGAGATTTGTCTAAAACTGCAACTACAACTTATATCCTGGTACAAAAGTACCAGCCAGTGGGGAATTTATTAAAAGATTAAGATCACCTGGAGAAAATCACAGGCTTGGAAGCAACATTTGTACTGGCAGATTCAGCAGGATGAACAAAGATCTTTGGGCATAGGAGGGGAGCAGTTAGTGAAAAGGTGTGCATGAAGGAGGGAGAAAGCTTCAAGTGTGGGGAGTGAGAGATGTGTTGGTGTTAGTGTTGGTGTTGTCTTCCCCCAGGAGCGGGAATCTGAGGCGGACAGATAGCAGGGGCTGGCCGGGGTGTCTGGTGGCAGCGAGGGGCTTGAGGAGGGCTGTGGTGGGGTTGCATCACTAATGACTAAACAGTCATTCAGCTCAGGCCTGTGATAACGTGCCAGGGCTCAGGATTTCAACAGCAGCCTGAAACCCTGGAGCCACAGAGCAGGGCAGGCCTGGTCTCGCTCAGGCTCAGCTTCAAACTTCAACTCAAGAAAAGGGAGAGGCCAACATCCAAACCCTGCTGCATTCCCTGCCACCCCCTCAACCTCGGAGGCTTCCTAATAATTAATCACACAGTCCCAATCCCCTGCTCTTCACTAGGTGCCAGGGTCAGCCTCCATCACTTTGGGAAAACTGTAATGAATCAGAACCGCAATAAAAATCAGTTTTAAAAATTAACAAGGCTGTATTATATAAATGTGCATTTCACATCCAAGACACATTCTGCAAGAATATTCCATGCGTTCTATCCTTCATTCCACCGGAGTCTGTATGTGTATTAAACCAGATTTCAGTGGTGTGAAGTGTACAAGACATGGAGATACTGCTTCACAAGCTAACACTCACAATACAATTTTGACAGCA
Source organism: Percina caprodes (assembly GCA_013375575.1). Lineage (NCBI taxonomy): Eukaryota > Metazoa > Chordata > Actinopteri > Perciformes > Percidae > Percina > Percina caprodes. Next base: position 606,056 of record JABXJD010000307.1, read on the forward strand.
TGTTGAATGTTGTTACATGGAAGATCGTACTGTTTATAAGGAACTGTATAGTGTGTTTCTCCTGCAACATGTAGTGCAAAATATGTTATGCATGTATTTTCATCAATAAGATACTGTACTGAGCAACTCTGTAATATGAATAAATATCCTGACCTTTTGCACAGTTTTTCTTTCTTTAAGCATCTCAAATGATTACAGAGCCATTATACCACCCACACACAACTTTCTGTGGTTTTCAGCCCCACAGCAGTATTTTTTTTTCATTAGCCAACATGGAGAATTTGAAACTCAGCCCACACAAACAACCTTTACTGTTTGGCAAATGAAGCTTATTAACAATTTAAAACATGCCCTCACTGTAGCCCACACTGTAATGTCATTAAACATGTTTCTCCTTGCTAGAGAGATGCATCTCAAGTACTCCCAGTACACGTCTCCCCAGTAGTGCAAATCAAAGGGAAAGACTAACTAAACATTAATAGTTTTTGCTGTTTTACTTTTCCATACTTCAGTGTTTCACACAATACTCCCGACAATCAATCTCCTTTGGAGACATTTTAAAATGTGAAATGTTATTAACACCACAGATCAAAGCAACATATGTTCTGGCTCATGGTTATACATGTGAGTACACATGTATAACCATACGTGCACACACCCTCCTGTGGCATGGACTAGTGATGGACTATGAATCCAAAATAACCGATAAAGCGGGGCTTGACCCAGCTGGTCTAATCTGGCCAGCCTGGCTTGGTGGGTGCGTTTCACGAAGGCCAAGCCAGGCTGAGGAGGAGTGACGAGGTTGAGCCAGGATGAAGTATTTCGGATAGAATACGCATTGTTCATACTTTATACAGAGTGAGCATCTTGTGGAAGTATGACAACATGAAACACATTAATTGCAAAAAAGAAACACGACTGTGGCAGACAATCAACTGAATGCGTAAGCTTAGCCTAAACATTAACTGACCACTGCTCTGAAACCGTCATAATCATAGCATCCATGGATTAGGCTACTAATCATTTGCACAAATTAGCAGAAGATAGTGTTACTCATGAAATTTACCATAATCACTTTTCCACAACACTAGAATATGATGCATAAATATCTCTTTTACTGTGTTTCTCCCTCTCTCTCTCCCTCTCTGGGCTAAATTATAAATTGCCTAAGTCATATTAACTTCCACTGCTCGCTTTTAATGCAAAGTCTACAACTGTTCGTTTTTTGCAAATGACTCATTGAATGGTTTCAGTTAAGAGCAGTAGTTCGTAAATGTATATTTTTATACTATCATTCAGTCGAGCCACGCTTTTTCTCACGTTTTTTTTTCCTTCCTAGTTTCCTTCTTTACATATTATATGCTTAGCTCCCTTGTATTTATGGACATAGAAAAGAAAGACGCAGAAGAAATTGCACTCTAAAAGCTAGAAACTATAAAGATCATTAAGTGATACATTTCATCCACATTATAAACATGAATGTAACAGAGTATATTCAGCAGTTATTTCCCCCCCAGCAAAATATAATATCAAAAACCATTGAGGTGTTCTCTCCGTGTTGTTTCATGAATGTACACTAGTCTACACTATATAGTTATTGGTTCATTGAACTAAGACTGGAATTTGGGAGGGTTTTACAATTAGGATATGTTCTTAAAATTGTACAATCCTCCCTAATTATAGTCGTTAGAGAATACAAAAAATAATCAACTAATGTTATTTAAGGTGCATTGGTCCAATATAGACACACATGGACAGCACTTTATATATTGCCCTTAGTATAGGACTTCATTTAAAACACATTTGCCTTTTCTATGTATCTCAACAACTACAGTAATATATTCATCAATATGATATATATATATATCATATATATATATATATATATATATATATATATATATATATATATATATGTATATGAAATGTAATTTAAGAGGAAATAAATGCCATTAAGGACAGAAGCTCAGGCCATGCCACAGGGGCCTATAGTGCACTACCCCACCTCCCCAAAAAAACATTTTTCTACAGGACATAATGACTATATTATTATATTAAAATGTAATTTAAAATGAAAAAATTTGGGATGCACCTCTTTTAGCCGCATTTATTCCCATTGAAAATGAATGCATTTTGGTACAATGCAAATACATTAAAGAAATATGCACTGTATGTGTATTACTGAGCATTAACATGTGTATCATGGAGCAGAAGATATGATGACTAGTTGCCTAGAAGTATTGTAATGGTGCAAAAAGTCAAACTTCAGAGGCATGTTATCAACGGCCTTTATTGGAATATAAATGTACATCCAAGCTTAGCTGCAGGGATCTGTGAGGGCAACGGATTCACTCTATCCGGATGGCGCCATTTATCTGGATAGGAGTAACAAGGCTATTTTTAAAATGTAAGGAGCAATAATTGCGTGAAAATGTAATGAGTGGAAGTAGAAAGTCTGCTGTAAAATGATTACTCCAGTAAAGTTTAGATACCCAAAATGTCTACTTAAGTAAGGTAACAAAGTAGTTGTACTTTGTTACTTGACACCTTTGAACTTAGTTGCCTCTACTTTTGTGAAACCAAGTCAAGGGTAAATTGAGCCAGGATAACTGGGAAATCCCGGCTTAATTCCTTATCTTGGTTTTGTGAAATAGCCCTCTGATGTGTAGGTGAAGCCATGAACTCAGCTGTAGTGCTTAACCCTCATGTTGTCCTCGGGTAAAATTGACCCGTTTTCCTATATCAATGTTCTTTTTAATTCCCCAAAATAACATGATTGATTCCACACAACACTCTTTGGCAAGTACAAATCTCTACTTTCATTAATTTTTGGGCGTCTTATTCAATTTTATATTTATTTGAAAAACAAACTAAAGTGGTTTTGAAATAGTATTGAGTGAAAGTTGACATATTCCAGTCCATTATCCATCAACATACATTATTTGTAGTCTAAATAATTCCTAATTTCTGCTTTTCTAACTCAAACATTAGGTATAATTTCCTATAAATTAGGTTTATTGACCATAAATTCCAAAAATAACTGTGAAACTAAAGATAATAATTTAGTGTAACGTAAAAAAAGGGACAAGCATTGAAAAAAAGATTCAAAAGTGTTGAAAAAGGGACAAAAACCTAAGAAAAAGTTAAAAACATTGATTAAAAAGTGTAAAAAAAAATAATTTTATAATAATGATATTTTTTTATATTTTTATTTTTTTTATTATGATATTTTCAGCAGGTGCACGTGTACTTTCAGGTTTATTCCTCGACGCAGAGGTCCAGGGTTTGAATCTGACCTGTGACACTTTCCTGCATGTCTCCCCTTTCTCACCTAACTGTCCTGTCCAAAATTAAAGATGGAAAAGCCCAAATATGAAATCTGAAAGAAAAAAAACTGTCACACACAAATAACTAACATCATTTACAATGCAAATCACCTGATAATTATTAATCTCACAAAAATGACATTAGCACATTACTAAAACTTTGCAATGTGATGCCTGTAGTGTGATGTCAATTGTTGCTTTTGACCGAGTTGTACACTTTTAAATTTAGTGTTGACTAAATAAGCATTTTGAGAGATCTGGGATCTTTTAATGGAATACTTTTTTGGAAATTTAATAATAATAATAATAATAAAGAATAGTTACAAGCCTCGAGTCAATCTTCCATACTTTTTTCTAATGCTTCTCCTCATAAACATATTCCCAATGGCAAACAATGGTGGTGATTGGCTCGTCCAAACAAAGACAAAGAAGGCTACTACACTGTTTAAAGTTGAACACATTCTAGATCATTTGTACGTTTTGAAAATAAACTCCATATATTCTTAGCAACATGCATTGAGCCTATACTACTTCAGCTGACATGAAAGTCTGGAAAGTATCTCCCCTCTTCTTCTTCTTCTTCTTCTTTCTACTTCTGAGGTCAACACTCGGAGAGGACACAGGTGAGAGCAAATGTTACGGCAGGTGCAGTTACATCAGCAGCCAGCATGTTGAAAAAAAATGAAACTGAAGACACACACAGTGACACAGAGAGAGTGAAATTGCTGATTGTTCAGTGTTGGGGAAAACTGATTATTCAGTTTCTATTCTAAGCAGCTGAGGAGGGTTATATGACAGTTTCATGCATCACAAGCAGCGCTTGCTAATTGAAAGCACAAGCATGCTGCAGTAAGGGTGTGAACTGTCAGCCTTACATTCATTAACTGCAGTAGTGGAATGTAACTAAGTACATTTAGTCAAGTACTGTACTTAAATACAATGTTGATGTACTTGTACTTTACTTGAGTCTTATGGTTTCATGCCACTTGCTACATCTACATCTCAGAGAGAAATATTGTACTTTTTACTCCACAATCTGACACTAGTTACTTTACACACTAGGATTTTGGCATACAAAACACATGTAGTTAATAAATATGTTTTATTAAAAAATAAACTACCCAAGAATACACAGGTCTATTAGTCCAGCTTAAAAAATTAGACCTTTAATGCTCAGTTGATCATTTCCAGTTTCTTAAATGTGAGGATTTTTCTGCATTGAGTACTTTTAATACTTTGAGTACATTCTCCTGATCATAGTTATATTCTTGCATTACTTAAGTAACATCTTCAGTGGAGAACATTTACTGGTGGTATTAGTACTTGGATCTGAATACTCCTTCTACCACTGATTACCTGGAATGTACAGTGTTACAGTATGGTCATGTCTTTATGTGATAGTTGAGTACAAGCCTTGGTCCTATTGCCTATCGGCTAACCTGGTGTTCTTCCTAGTATTAGAGTATTTACATCATTATATGTACTTAGGGTAACTAGTGTGGGTTTTGGCTGTTTAGTGGCAGAAGACATCAGTGTCCATCAGCTGGAGCGGTTAGTGGAGATGCTGACGTCTACAGAGTGCGAGGAGCTTCTGTTCGCCCTCTCTCACCCAGAGGACAACATCTTGCAGCATGCTGAGCGCCTCTCACCACAAAACAATCAACTAGATCTTGAGCCTCGAGTCAAGCGAGACACCTCATCTGCTGCAGGTCAGTAACACAACTCTGGCACTGTAGACCACAGAAATCACAGATGTCTAATGAGTGTATTATAGGCAGAAATGGAAAGAGTACTAGACTATTTTCTCAAGTAAAAGTAATGTTACAATAAAGACTTTTTGTTACCTGATGCTATCAAATAAAAGAACAAAATACTACCAAGGTGCCCTTGAGCAAGGCACCGAACATCTCTCCATTAGTGTGTGTAGCATGTAATAGGTCCTGAGCATGTGTCTAATTCAGGCCTGTGTTTAATGTGTGTGCAACTGTACTGAGTGAAGATTGTGAATTTCCCCTTGCGGGATAAATAAAGGCTTCTTCTTCTTCTTCTTCTTCTTCTTCTTCTTCTTCTTCTTCTTCTTCTTCTTCTTCTTCTTCTTCTTCTTCTTCTTCTTCTTCTTCTTCTTCTTCTTCTTCTTCTTCTTCTTTTCAAATCATGCCGTTTCTAGGTGTGACCCGCCTAGCCCCGGGCGCTATTTTAACGATCTAAGTGCTGGTTCAAAATGTTTCTACTTGGTGTCTTCATTAATTCATAGGTATGCTTTGGGCGTAACATGCAATAAACCAATCAGAGTGTCATCTCCCATTCCCTTTAAAAGCCAGGCGTGTTTGTACATGTTTGGCACATTGCTATTATAATGGCATATTTGCACTGGAATATTTTTATATGTAATCTTTTGCATGTGCGTGTGCTGCTGTGCTTCCCTTTGTGTGTGTATAACAAGCATAGTGTGTGCTGTGCATAAGCCTATGCGCATTTTACTAATGCATTGTTAAAATAACAATGAAATGCTGAACTATTGACTTTAGACCATGTTTTTGTTGGTCAGTGGCACTGATCATCACTTCCCACTGCCTCAAGATAGCAATTCTCCAAGAATTTCCCTGAACACACCTCCCTGTAAGACCAGCACACCCATGGGTGCAAAGATAGGTGCAGGTGCATTTGCTATTTAAACGACGTGGGCGCTGGACGGTCTTAAAATAGCAAAAACACACTATATAGGTCCCCTTATGTCAAAAACAACAACACGGTCCTTTTCTATAGACGGAGATTTGCAGCCTGTGAATACAACTGATTATCAATTAGAAAGAAACAACCTCCTTCCTCCCTCGGTGTAGCCTTGATAGTATGCCTTAGCCATCCAGTCAAGTTCCAGTTTGTCCTAACATAAATAATATAGTAATATAATAGTGAAGACTTTGAATTTAATGAATTTAATAAACATAGATGCTTCGCGCACATCTTCGACCCAGCAGCACAGAAGATCTATACAATCACCACAGTTTCAAGATTAGTGTCACCAATATACTATCCAACCAAATGTCTCCCCTTCTCTTCCTGAGTTATGTCATTGCAGAACGTCATTAGGTCACAGGGGTGTTGTTGACCTTTGACCTCTTCGATGTAGTCATCACTTCGTCATTTTATCCAATTGGACGTTTGCGTGAAATGTTGTCATAGTTAGCGTAGTTCAATTCATCCTCGAGTCCATGTGGATGTTTGTCTGGCTCAAGTTAGTTTAGTTTAAGAGATTCCCTGAGATATTGCGTTCACAAATAAACAAAAAGAGCTACAGTGTACACCCCAACGGGTGCCACAAGCATTAATAGGTTGCAGAAATGAAATGTCCTGCCTCTGGACAACCCGGATCAACTGGGCCTTGCTGTCCTCCTCAAATTCAAAAATGGTGGAGCTGAAAGAGGCTCTGCAGTCACAGCATGACTGTCACAAATATCACCAAAGGTAAAACTTTAACCTACTTGAACTTGACCCAGCATGCACCTAGGTGTGTTTAATTTGGGTCAATTAGCATGCTTGTCGTGTGGTGCATTCAATCAATGATTAACATAGGGGCCCTATTTATAACCAGGTTAACTATATATAACCAGGGATGGAGAACTAGAGTAGTATACTTATTATTATTATTATCATAGTAGTCATTTTAAAGACATTTTACTCCGGTAAAGTTGTTGTAAAAAATATGCTTACAGTAGGTAAAAGTAAAAAGTACTGGGTAAACATTACTTATGTTACTTTTTTGAGTTTATTTGAAGTATGAAAGATCATAACTTTACCCTGTACTGAGATTCTTTGAGGGGCAGCCTGCAGATGTTACTCAGTGACACCCTTTTCGTTACTTAATTTTCAACCATATTTGACCAAATGATATGCTGTTTGTTTTTCCAAGCACTTTTTTTTTTCTAAAAGCAATAAACAGATTTATAATTAAAAAAAGATTAAAATACAGACTACTAACGCCTCATATTCACTTCAGCTGAACTCTAGAATGCATTTTTTGAAATAACTTTGAAATGGCTTTGGGAAGGGCTTTCTTCAGAGCCAGTAAGCAAATAAAATGTATGTTTATAAGCGCTTTTCACAGACATAAGTCACAAAGTACTTTACAGGAGCATAAAACTACATAGAACAAATAAAGTATGATAGCCAGTGGGAATTATTAAAGCGACCAATAAATGTTTCAACGTACAGTACATATGGACATGTGAGTAGAGTTTTATGATAGACTTGGCAAAATGTGAACGGTATTGGCTGTAATAAAGTAGAAATGAATTCCACCCTTAGACCTGTCTGTTTCTCACACGTCCAGCTCAGCTTGGGGAGTGTCTGGCAGCAGGCTGACTGTCAGAGACCTGCCCGTCTGAGAGCCATATGTTTTGTGTTTACTAGATAGTGAGGCTCAGTGCCGTACGGCCCTGACAGACTGGATGCTGAGGTATGGCGAGCAGACCTACTACGACAGGCTTTCTCGCGCCTTGCAGCACATCGGCAGAACAGACATTGCCATTGGTGAGAAACAAATGGAGACTGAAAGAACCCATGTGACCCCTTCAGCACTGAATCACTTCTTTTCATCTAATGGAATAACGCTGTGTGGTGGAAATAGTTCACTTTGTATGTACAGTACAGTGTTGTCTCAGCATGTCCCTTGACAAAAAGAAATTGGAACAAAGCCTTAAATTGGCTACATGGCGGTGTATTTTCAAAATTGGTTCATTTCGGTCAAGAAGGCATCCTCGAGACTTTAACAACCATGCATAATTGCTTCATTACTTTGAGATTTGTTTTAATTGGAACTTCAAAAGTGGCATATTTTGCAGACTGCCAGTCTCTGGCATGTGTTGCAGTCCAGTGTGCACACAACTCCACAGCCGAGTGGCGTTGGATAGAAGGAGGTGTAAATGATCTGACAGAGGACTCAGTGGAGCTGACACCAGCCACAGAACAAACCATCTGCTCCTTTCATCACCAGCTTTGGAGTAAAAAAAAAAAAAAAAGACAAGGAGAGGATTGGAAGAAATGAGTTATAAGACATTAGGGGGCAGTGGTGGCTTTGATGGAAAAATACTGTGTAGATGCAAAATGCAGCAATTATCGTTCACTTGATTACAGTTCTGAAGAGATCTACTTATACATACAAACTTGAGTGGTTCATTTTGTTTTGTTCTGAACCAAAGGACAGAAGTTGTTCTCCTGCCAGAACTAATTAGGTTCAGAAAAGAAAACAATTAAATTTACACGCTCACTCTTTCGCTCTCTAAAGGATGAAATGCATACACTTTCAGCATTTGATGTGACATAGAGATACTTTTACATTGGCCTTGTGCCTGTGTTTTTTTTTTAATTTTTAATTTTTTTTTTTTACAGAAGTGGGGAAAAACATCAACCAAGACAAAGCCTTGAGCTTGAAACGCTACGTTGAAGACTATCACAAATATGTCAGCTCTTTAAACTTCCCACCGGTACAATTAGACACAACGGGCCAACCGCATGAAGAACAGAAGGCCGGAAGACGAACACGAAGAGGTAATTTATCCTAAAGCTTAAAAGACTTACATTAGTATAGCACACTATAAAATAGAATTAGTGATGGAGAACTGAGTCTTTTAAAATGTCTAAGCCCAAATATCTTTGGCTATTGATGTCAAGAGGAGATTTTTGGGTTATCCCTCTAGAGACTGTCTGAATGATAAATGATAAAATATTCCGCTGAACCCTGAATCTATTAAGTGTTTAGATGAGATGCCGGATTAGATTTGGTGGCCGTGGGCATGCTTCCAACTCATTACTTCTCAACATCAACACTCTCACTACATGAGGAGTATTTCCCAGGATACCTAAAAATTCAAAAATGTAATTATCACCTGTCCATATTTTAAATTTTCTCCCGGGTGCTTCATTCAAGCTAAAACTTGACAAAGATGCTCTCACTGTCCTTTGAGATGATAAGTGTATCCGTCTTTGTGCTGTCTCCCTCTGCGTGTGTGTTAGTAAGGGATCTGACATGGCGTGACCTGGATCTGATCGTGGAGTGGGCCCCCGTTGCTGTGTATCAGAAGGGGCCTTCGGATGTAGCTCTGCCCCTCTTGTATGGCATCCTGCTGGGCTTCGGAGGCACCTTGCTCGCAGGCATCTCTGTACTTGCCGTCATCATACACATCTCCCGTAGAAGGCAGCAGAGCTGTCACTGCAGGGTCACCTCGAGCCCCAGCAGCAAGCTCACGGTTGGAAATGTAACATTGAAAGATACAGCTCCTGTGAGGTCAGAGGCTACTACATAAGCAGCTTAAGGGTTGAAATGGCCTAAGGAGCCTTAAAAAATAAAGTCGGCATCACGCCCAACATCTAACCTTTGTGTTGTCTTCCTGTCAAAATTGAAATTGAACACTGTTGTTGACGCTTTTTATCAATGTTTTTAACTTTTTCTTACATTTTTGTCCCTTTCTTCAACACTTTTGATGCCTTTTTCCCAATGTTTGGCACTTTTTTTGACATTTTCAACACAACGTAACACAAACTTTTTAACCTTAGTTTTATTTTTTATTTTTGGAATTATGGTCAATAAACCTAATTTATAGGACATTATACCTAATGTTTGAGTTAGAAATGCAGCAATTAGGAATTATTTAGACTAAAATTAAAGGAATGGATGTTGATGGATAATCACAGACTGGAATGTGTCAACTTTTACTCAATACTATTTCAAAACCACTTCAGTTTTTGTTTTCAAATGCTATAAAATTGAACAAGACACCCTAAAATGAATGAAAGTAAAGACTTGTACTTGCCAAATAGCGTTGTGCGGAATCAATCATGTTATTTTGGGTAATTACAATTGGGTACTTAACAACAACATTGACATAGGAAAGCAGGTCAATTTGACCCGAGGACAACATACATGCACATCTGCTGGACACATGTAAATAAAGGCAAACAAGACTTTCTATTTGTTTCACAGATGTCCCTTTTATGGAAGATATAAAAATGCCAAATTATTTCAATATCTTTGTCCACAACAATCAGCAGAGCCAACATAGAAACTCAACATCGATTCCACCACACCACAACTAATTATAACAAATATGACAAGTATAATGCTGTTTCAGATAAAGTCATTATCCATGCTGTGTCTTGCTCGAGTGGTAGGCATTATTGTCTTGCCAGTGGGCAGATGACTAGTGGTGTGACAGATGCGCTGGAACCCAGCCCTCATACCAAAGGTTGTTCCGGTGTTACTGTGATAGTGATGCCACTCTCTATTTCCCCTCCAAGTGACGGCAATGTGCCCGTCTGGCATCGAAGAACAACTAATTATCCAGCCTGGCGCCTGCTTCCTTCGGAGCCTGCCGATACCTCCACAGGCAATCCAAAAGACTAATAACAATGACAATGCTAGCAGACAATGGAGCACTCTTGGTTGTGATGGCAGCTTCTGGCGGCTGACAGAAGCCAAATAGAAAACACAGGGCTGGATTTGTTTTTTTTGAACATGTGAAGTAGCGAGGATTCTTAGCAAGCTGAAATTACTTGATACATGAAGTCCAGAAAATGGCATTGGAAAAGAACAGAATAAGAAATGTCTGTATTACAAGATTCAAAATCATTTGCTCACACGGCTATTTTCACATACTCTGTCGAGTATGTTAACAGCTCGACAGAGGAACACGCTCGTGGGGTACATTCTAGCTTCTTGTTCCCAGTTTCTTACACCATCCCCACTTTCTTCTTTGTAATTGAACTAATTACTTCATTATACAAATCTGACCTAATGTGATTCAGGAGGCAGACAGCTCGGATTAGCAGTGGCACTAAGCAGCAATTACAGACAATTAGTTCATAAATCAACATTTAAACAAATCACAGTGCCAAACACAACTGCATGAGCAAGGCCATTGTGGATTTGAATTTTGGTTTATTACTTAAATAATGGCCTACATATTCTGACACACACTGCATGCTCTTTTTCTGTATATTATACTATGTGCTCTTTTTAATTGATACTGTAACTCATAAACCAATGCATATTTGATTTAAATGTTTGAACATTTGGCTTGTAAAGAAAAGCGGTAACATATAGTGATGGCATTTTGTAAACTGTTTGACGTTCTCACCATGTGTCTTTAGGACAACATTGTGTTTCACCTTCATTACCAAGCCTCCCAGGTGGTACACAGCACAACTCTTCACAACAAAACTTCCTCTGTCCTTCAGTTTTTTTCCCCTTGCTGGCTGTTAGGATCCCGCAGGTGCTGACTATGACAGGTTCACCTGCTGTAGGCTCACTTGTATTTCTGTAAGCAGTGGAGAGGAAAGCCAGAGTACTGTATGCCTGAATGACTCACAGAAACAACATGCCACACGGGGCCTGCATCATGGTTATGGCACTCCTTAGCATAGCCAAGGTCCCACTGGGAAGCTGCTCTTAGTGGATAAAGAAAACTATAAAACACCTTGAGCCTGTTGAGGTACACTGCATAACTTTAGATATAATACCCTACAGTGCACAATTTCATATAGAGCCGAGCCTGATCATGTGATTGTCTGCTACCCGGCCCTTTTAAGATGCATTTCATACATGGCACTGAAAATGAGCACCGGAATAGGCCAACGTTCATTTCAAGCCATTCTCATGCAAAGGGATGAAGCAATCACAGACGTCATGGATGAATAGAGAAAGAATCTGACATGAAATTGACATTTACAGCCAAGGCGAAGCCAACGTGCAAGGGTACGGTTTCCAGGCTTTTTCATTCTCATGTAAAATAGGGTTTTTTTTCTTCTTTTTTCATTCCGGTGGTTTCTTTTTGCCTATTTAATAGTTGGTGGAGCAGCAGCTTATCAAACTGGATTGTCTAAGGAGGGCACATCTGTCTCTTTCTCTATTGGCTCAGCTCAGCATAGGGAGTCAAGTGTTTGTCTGGATGAAAATGTAGATGGACGGGATGTGATGCGTGCCAACGGGGACGCTCAGACAGAGAGGCTGTGTCCTTGATGTGCTGAGGCTGAGCGTTCTGCACCAGGGCCTCTGGGGTGTGCTTAGTGTCACTGAAGGCTTTAACTGCCCCCCTCCCTCCATTTGCATCTTCATTCATCTACACGGCCACTGAGGTGCTGCAGTCCCCACTCAACCATCACTCTCCCTTTGCTCAATATATATGGATCACAGGAAACAAGATCACAACACCGTCAGACTTTTTTTTTTTAATCGTCTCGGCTCCAGCTCTCACAACTTTGTCTTTCATGGTTTCCTTGGGGGAATCTGAGACTTCTTCAAAGTTTTTTTTTTACTGCTGATCAGAGGAGAGCTGCTCTGTGGGTTTACAGATAAAGCCACAGTACCATCCAGTGGTCACGATAGGTCATTACGGCAGACAATCAACAATTTGTTTTTGTTTTTTATAACTACCTAAGAACAGGTTTAAATGGCAGTAATAAATCTGCAAGCTATGAAAGCAGAACATATTGTGAATGTATTGTATTAATGTGAGACACTGTGAAAAGTAAAGTCCTTCTGGATTCAGATTCTCCAGATTGTTGAATGCAAATATCTCATCAGCCAATCACGTGGCAGTCACACCATGCATAAATCATGTCAAACTGGTTTCCTGAACACGACAATGAGTTCACTGCACTGCAAATGGCCTCCACAGTCACCAGATCTCAATCTAATAGAGCACCTTAGGGATGTGGTGGAACGGGAGAATCACATCATGGATGTGCAGCCGACGAATCAAGTCAATATCAGTCTGGAAAAACGGAAGCACATATCCAGGATAAAGCATGACATCTGGTGTGTGATGTCAGGCTTTATCCTTCACATTTCGCTCTGTGTGTTGCCATTCTCAAACTCTTTTGGCTTCAGGAAACAACATCGAACTTCAAGCTAGGAAGCTACACTCTGAAAATGAAGAAGAAGATTTGGACTGTGCAACAAGACAGGCCTGCTTGGTATTTTTGGGAAATGATTGTAAAGATTTACAAATAATATGTTTACGGCATTTCCTCTCTAACTGGGACGTTTTGGGACCGATTGGTGGGATTGCTGTGGACGAAGTACACATGGAGATGCACTGGTGAGAGCTAATGAGGTTTAACCATGTATCAGCTAATTTATATAGCTCACATCACTGTATTGTGTGAACAGTTAACTTCCTTTAATATTGTCTGTGGGGTTTTCTTTTGTAGGGTGCAAATGTTCCACCAAAACAAGTTCTTTCCAGGGATTATTTTGCAGAGCCACCGTCGCTGCGTCCGGATCTTAGCGCCGCCCAAGGTGATTGTGATTGGTTTAAAGAAATGCAAAAAAAACAGAGTGTTTTTGTGCAATGAATGTGGAGGAGCCGACCGGCGTTTGTGCATGGGGCTGGGTGGTGGTGGTGCTTGCTGTGATTGAGTTCTGTTGTAGGTAGGTCTGGATATGTGAGACTATGTCAATATGGACCAAATATGTTTCAAGAACCTTGTTGAATCGATGCCACCAAAAAAAAAAGTTTTGAAGGCAAAAGGGTGTCCAACACAATACTAGCAAAATGTACCTTTGCAAGTGTATTTAGTGAGTAACATTTTGTACTTTTACACAAATAACTACAATTTCTTTCCAAAGTGATGCAAACTGGATATTATAGTTTTTATTGCTTTCCATCTGAGAGCAGCTGTGGAGATTTGTCAAATGCAAGAGAGAGAGAGAGAGAGAGAGGAGTAGATGGCCATAATGGGATGCAGTTAGACAGCTGTCTTTTAGAGAGCAAGGCCCACTGAATCACCAAGCAGTGCTCTTGTCACAATAATGGGAAGGCCAAAGCTGTGTGTAATATCTTGGATACTTGTGTGCATGTAGATGTGCAACAAAAAAGACATTTCAATTGCAAATTTCCCTCTTCAAGTGAAAAACACAAAGCGATGACTGAGTGTTACTACTGCATGGCATATATCACATTGTGGTGAAGCTTAAAGCATTTCATATATGTCTTAATAAACCCAAAAAACTTTAAAAGACTGCTCTTCATAATATTCATCCTGCACACACACTTATTACTCTTATAATGCTAACACACTGCACATAACTGTACATATCTGTCTGGTTCATACAGCATATCCATATTCATTCTATTGTTCTTAATATATATTCTGCTAATACACTTCATATACCTATATTATTCTATTATAATGTCACTGCTACTACATTGCACATATATGTACATATTGTTCATATTACATAGCCATAGTTATTCTGCAATATATTTTTTGTCATGCCTTTTCACCACCTGGCTATACTTTGTATATCACATTTCAGGACAGACAAAAGTAAAACTAGGCAAGACTAGACAAAACAGGAAACCATACTATCAAAAAAAAAAAAAACAGGAAACAGAACATACAGACACTCACCGGGGAACACAAGACAGAGACTACCACACAAGACCGGGGAGGAAACTATGACACAAACACGAGGAGACAAGACAGGACCAAAAAAACCAAAGAAGGAGAAAAAGAAACCAAAGCAACCACCCAAACCATCATTAGTAAGTGACAAATGTAGAGTTATTTAAACTTTAGTTAACAGTTACTTTACTCTTAATAAGCAATTAAATGATGCTTTACAATGTTTACTAATCATCATTCATGTTATTTTACCATTAGTTTAGTCATACACAATCCTTTTTTCATACATTTAAATACGATTATTAAATACTTTGTACAGTGTCTATAAACATTATGTGGATGTCATTGTAAAGTTGCAAGTTTTAAAAATCAGAGATTAAGAAGTGGTTTATAAAGCATCAACAAACATTGATTTGGCCACATTCCATTTTTTTTTTTAGATAATTTCTTGGGGCTTTTCTGCCTTTATTGGACAGGACAGCTAGGTGAGGAAGAGGAGATGGGGGACATGCAGGAAATCGTCACAGGTCGGACTCAAACCCTGGACCTCCGCATCGAGGGATAAACCTCTATGTATATGTGTGCCTGCTCCCCCACCTGAGCCAACCCGTTTCCTTAAATCTTTTTAAGCTATCTATAAAGTAGATGATTATTTGAGCACTGATAATAGTTATCTAGATCATGTTTATAGATGCTTTACAATTGACAGTCTACAAACAATGTGCTAAAGGTTTACACATGATTTGGTAATCATTACCGTTTCCTTAAATCTTTTAAGTAACTATCTATAAAGTAGATGATTATTTGAGCACTGATAATAGTTATCTAGATCAGCCTGCACTTATATAGATGCTAATAGCATACAATTGAAACAAGGAATTGCTTATGGCAAAGCCAATTAAATGTATGGTCCAAGGAGAATGAGTGGTGAAGTGTTCTGGTGAGCTGCTATCATTTAGCAACGCAGCAATAAGCGCTGGAGCTAGTCTACGAACCGCAGTGCATACAATAACGACACATTTTTCTATGGTCAGTGAATAGCACCGAGTGAATTTTAACGTTTTCTTTATATCTAATGACAGTGATCATGTCGTTAGTTCAGATAAATACCACTAAACTTATCTAGATCTAGAAATAGAGGTGGTTTAACTTGCCAGTGCATTGTGGGGGGAAAAGAGAATCTTTGCAAACAGCTGTAAAATTCTACTTATTTTAATTTTTTTCATGTTATATTCCATTTTGTGATACCCAACAACATCAAATACAATGGATAACAGTTTAAATGTTTATTACCAATAAGAAAATTTCACAAATTGGTCCTTTAACTTTAGCAACAGTTTGCCATTTACTATTGATGGTTATTATAAAGTGTTACCGAAACAGGTAATTAGAAACTCATCAACCTCATGTTTGCTAATATCTGCTTACCCATTGTTAAATATCATGACACCCTGTTCAAAAGACTAGGCTTGAAAGCTTTGTGGTAGTCGTCATTCAATTTAATTTGGCTCAAATTTAAAGGAATACGCCACCGTTTGTTGAAATAGGGCTTATCACCGTCTCCCCTAGCTGTAGATAGCTGGGCCAACGCATTTTTGTCTCAGTGCATGCATTGTTTTAGTCCGGTGCAACACCAGCAGCGCCGCCGCTAGTTAGCTTAGCATAGCCGGTTAGCACGTTGTGAGTAAAAGTGAGCCAACAAAAAAACAACAACAACCTAATTACTTCTTGTGGCCTGCGTATTCACAACGAGTAAAAATGGCAATACAGATTAAGACCAGACATTTCCCAGGCAGATATTGACTCGGGACTATATTTAGTGGAAGCACAGCCGAAGCTCTGCTACATGGGCACAGAGATCACGCACTAAAACAACACATGCACTGAGACCAAAATCTATCTATCTACAGCTAGGGGAGCCCGTGATGATGGTGGAGTATTCCTTTAAGACTAAATAAATCACCAGCAAAGGGTTTTGGATAATGGCTGCCTGGCATGTCTGTTTACTCTGATAAAAGCAGTGATGGCTCCTCTGAGCTTCAGACAGGTGGGTTCCTCTGCAGACAGAGCTTCCCATGGGACAACGCGAGAGCAAATCAACCTGGTCTGAACCACAGTTTTAGTGAAAAACACTGCACAACCCAACAATTTTCAGTGTGTGAGCTTTGTGTTTTGAAAAGAATGAGTATAATCCGGAGAACTGTATGAGGCTCTTTCCATGAAGAGCTCAGTTGAAAGCTAACTTGCAAATGTTTGTGTCAATGGCTCTGATGTATTTAAGCAGTTGAAGCAATGGGCAATTTCACTAATGCGTGTGTCTCCTGGCAGACATTTGTAGACACTCAGACACGGCTGGTCTTTGTCTCTAAAGACTGATTCATGTGTCTGCTGAGCCACGCTCCTCACAGTTTAATTCTTCAAGCCTGACTTTTTATAATATGTCAAGAAGTGAAGTGAAACGGATGGCTCTTGTACATGTTCCAAGCAGTCCATTAGTCTTTCTGTGCATGAGTCTAATCATCTCTTTAAAGGTCCCATAGAATGAAAATTTCACTTTATGAGTTTTTACATTAATATGCGTTCCCCCAGCCTGCCTATGGTCCCCCATTGGCTACAAATGGTGACAGGTGTAAACAGAGCTCTGGGTATCCTGCTCTGCCTTTGAGAAAATGAAAGCTCAGATGGCCCAATCTGGATTCTTGTCCCTTATGAGGTCATAAGGGGCAAGGTTACCTCTCCTTTCTCTGCTTTGCTTGTCCAGAGATTTTGGCCTACCTATGAGAAAGAGAGCGACATCATGGCTTTCAAACAAGCTAAGTGGCAGTTGGTCAAGGCCACAACCTTGTCACCCCTCCTCTCAAAAGCTACAGGCTCAGAAATGGCACATACTAAGGAAAGATCATTGTGGGACTGGCTCTAGTGGCTGTAATTCTGCACCAAGGCTGAATTTTGGGAAAGAGACTTCAGATACAGTATTAGGGGACCACTAAGGTCTATATAAAAGAGACTTCAGATACAGTATTAGGGGACCACTAAGGTCTATATAAAAGAGACTTCAGATACAGTATTAGGGGACCACTAAGGTCTATATAAAAGAGACTTCAGATACAGTATTAGGGGACCACTAAGGTCTATATAAAAGACACTTCAGATACAGTATTAGGGGACCACTAAGGGCTATATAAAAGAGACTTCAGATACAGTATTAGGGGACCACTAAGGTATATATAAAAGAGACTTCAGATACAGTATTAGGGACCACTAAGGTCTATATAAAAGAGACTTCAGATACAGTATTAGGGGACCACTAAGGTCTATATAAAAGAGACTTCAGATACAGTATTAGGGGACCACTAAGGTCTATATAAAAGAGACTTCAGATACAGTATTAGGGGACCACTAAGGTCTATATAAAAGAGACTTCAGATACAGTATTATGGGACCACTAAGGTCTATATAAAAGCATCCAAAGAGCACCATGTCATTGGACCTTTAAACAACCCTGTCTGTTTCTTACTTCTTAATATGTTGTCATAGAGGATGTGCTCTGTTTATGACCATATATTCAGAGCTATATCGACATCCTGTCAATGGCAATGAAGATCTTGTCAGACTTAGGAAAAAACCCCAAGCAACAGCCTTGAAATGAACATTCAATACACAAATATACAGTAAATTATGGTTCACCATTGGACATTAAAGCTTCTCCCTCTTTTATGTCCTTCTTGGAGTTTATCCTGCAAGATTCTCAAATTTAATGAAGTAATTGTGCACAAGGTTTTAAATTATGAATGAGTTATAACACTCACAACACTGATGACATGTTGCAAAGCATCGTGTGGCTGGGACTTCCCTTAGCGTTGCGTTGTTTTGCATTGTCTTGTCTAATTTCCCAGCTGATTCTGAACAGTTCAATAGGTAGCTAGTATCTGTAGTCATCACACTGGCGTTTTTATCTCATAAGACACGAGAGCAAACAGTACCGATGAGATGATAAAACACCTCAGTGATTACAGTCACATCTGCACATCTATCTTTGTATTGGTGGCATGTTCACAAGGAAGGTCAAAATATGTTCATCCTTCCAAAGCTTTACCTTCTTGCTTTGGTTTATGATGCTGTTTATGAAACTTAAATTAATTCATTTACTCCCTTTTACCCTTAAAAACAAACATATTGAAAATATAATGAAAAATATACATCTTTGAGCTTCTCTGCCGCCTCCATTTCAATTTGTCTGATGATAGTTTTTTATCATGCCATAAAGGTCAAGGTCTTATGAAATAATTTAACACGTGTGATTACTTTTAATCCGATAATGTTACCGTGAAATGAAAGAAGTCATTACATTTAAAAAATGCAAAAGAGAAATACAAAAATGGCAAGCGGGTTGAGCAGTACTGGGGCTGTGGCTTAATTTAACTATAAATAATTAACCATTCTCCAGTCAGAGGCGCAGACTCGATAATTTTATGCCTTAATTAATCACACGAGAATGTTCCATTGTTGGTGCATTTAATTGCTGTTGAACTACTGGAATGAGACAATGCGCAACATTAATTAACATCAGCTATCAGTGGTCAGATTTGCCCTCAGCAACTTTGTAAACAAACCCTGTCCAAAGACAATTTGCTGACATTGCACAATCAAGATTTATGATTGCCCGGCTGCAAAATGGTTTTTTAATTAATCAAAATAGATCCCCAAACATAAGTCTACAAAATGCATATGCAAAGCACCAACTGCTATCGCTTGATCAATGTCAAACAGCCCTTATTTAAATTTCCAGAAATGGTTTTTGTTGTTGTTGTCATACTCTCTCTTACAGGCCCACCGCCCTTTTAAGCAACAATCTTTTGATATAAATTTGGCTTTCCTGGCTCTTTATTAAAGCGTTCCAAATTTAAATCTCAATTCTGAAAGGTCAGAGCTGAATATTTTCTCAGGGACAGCGCTTCATAAAAGCAGGCGAGCGCTAAATGACAAGGTCCCTTGCCTCAACGAGGAGATAGCCTCTAACACCGTGCAATTAGTCTCAATAGTATGAAACCACTGGGCGTGTAAACAAATTAAATACATAAATCTCTCCGTCTCAAATATCTAAAACGGACCTTGTTAATTAAACTATCATGGTCAATAAATGTGCAACGGGTGTAAAATGATTTTTTATGTGAACTTGCAATTACAGGGATTGAGAAGCTAGCCCATTATAACAGTATATCTTATTTGAAACAGGATTTAGCTAGAAGCCTGATAAGGGCCAATTATATGGCACAATATCAAGAAGGTCAAATTAAAAGGCATATAGTAAATTTAGACAAATGAAACAAAGAATAAAGGCAGTACACCACAACTTTAAATGTAATGAGGGCAGGTAGAGATAAAAAAGGCCGAGCAGTACCAAAGGGCAGCCCTCCACTGATAGGTTATATGTGGGGGTGTATTCTAGATTACATCCCCAGTACTAGAGTACTGCAGGCGGTACGTGAGATTTTTCTTCATGCGTAATTCTTAAAATATTTATGCTATAATAACAAATGTAATTAGTGATGGATTCGAAACATTTGAAATGAAGGCTAGCATTTCATTGTTTTTCAGTTACACAGTTGTTGTTAAGCCTAAACATGTGCAGTCTACTGCATTGCTTATTGTCTTGGTATACTGTATTTGCAGCTAGTTTTCAGGGAAATGGAACAATACGTGTGCCTGAATATGTGTGCAACACTGCAAGTGTTGGAATGACAAAGAAACGTTTTACCAAGGATTGAATACTTTGTTTTTCAACTTTTCCTGTAGCTGTCCTACTATATTTTGTAGCTGTGAGCAAGTCTTCAACTATTTCTTCTGTGCATTGCATTAGTGTGTAACAACAAGACAAAAACCATGCATGTGTAGTATGCATAGTGACTGTTTTGTGTATTAACTTTGTAATTTGTCCCCATTACATGCTCAACACCTGCTTAGAATTAGTATGTTGTATACAATTGGGACATAGCTTATGTTTATGTATAACCGGGATGTAATATGTGAAGAAACAGTCAAGAGTGTCTTAATGGCTCAAACTAATTATTCAGGCTCAAGCAGCAACAAGCTCTCACACACACACACACACACACACACACACACACACACACACACACACACACACACACACACACACAGCTGATGGCCATAGAAACCTTGTAATCACTTGTGGTGCCAATTTGTTGCAGAGAGGAAGGACAGCAGAGGAGCAGATGTGTGCCATAATACCTTAGGATATCTAATCTTAATAGCTTCATAAATCCATTCAAGCATCACAAGCATACCAACACCACAGTCAGCTTGCTGCAAGGCCAGACACCACATGCCTTTAAGTACCTGCTACACAAACACAGTTGGCCCACATATTTTCTCTTTGTAACAATCACTCTACCAACGCAACTGGCAATAATTAAAAGTTATTTTGGTTGTTGGTACTTGCTTCTGCCTGATGGAAAATGATGGAGACTGTGGTCCTTAAATAGAGTTTGCGAAACAACAAAGTGATAGAAGTGCTGATGTTACAGTACGTGTTCCTCCTTTCATTTGTGTTTAGCCTTTCTCAGTGTCTTGCCTCCACAGGGACTTGGCCAGACTGCTCAGCTGGCTGTAAGCACACAGCTGTGGCCGTGCACACTCAGTTAATTACAGGAGCACTTCAGTATGACTGCACAGTCAGCAGGTTCCCTCCACAGTTACAGTGAGAGGTGGGCGAACTGAGCCTCAGAGCTCCCCTCATTATCTGCTCAGCTCTCACTTGTGCTGGTATGTACCACCCCCTGTCAGTGGAGTCAAGTACTGATTACTGTGCTCATCCACAAAGTTAAACATTTTATTTAGATAACTTATAGCCAGCAAAGAGATATGAGACCAAGCACAGAAAATATTTTGGCAAAAAATACATTTCCATAAATTACAGTGATGTTGAAAGTTTACGGTTAGTATCTTCGGCATGTTTCTCCCGCTCGTCTTCACTCAAGCGATCAGTGCTCAAAACATTTCCTGTAAAAATAAAACTACTGTTAGATATAGAGTAATGGCTTCATGGTGAAGTAGGCGAGTTTGTCATGTTGTATCATGCTTGTATGCTGTTGTATGGGCGAGCTGGTGCATACCTGCTCCAGATCCTTCTTCTCATTAATGTTAAAGGCAAGTTCCTGTCTTGCTCTTTCTGCCTGCAGCCAACAAAGTGAATGGACATATTTAAAGTCAAACAGGCAGGAAAGCAAACATTAAAATTGCTTTGTTCCCTATGCAATGATGTTGGTTGTAGAATACGTATGTTAGAGGCAAACTTTAGCTAAAATAACTCTAAAGTGGTCTATAAAGTTATCTCATACTCAAGGGTTACATTACTGTTTACAACTTATAGTGATCTGTGCATATCCGCCTTTAAAGTGTAACTCTCGCCAAAATGCAACCTAGGGTCTTTTTGTGAATGCACCCGAGTCAAACTTTTGTTTAAAAGCATAATTATGATGGAAGCGTCACTTTTAAGATTGACCGTATTTTTGTTTTGGGTCAAATGAACTTTTGAATGGGAGTGCTAGGGACACTTCTACGATAGCATCAAAATCACTATTTTTTAAACACTATGAAGGCTCGACACAGCATACAACTATTACCAAGAGCTCTACACATGAACTTGAGCATTGAGAACATTGTTTGTGTACACAGGGTTTACTAAAAAGAGAGGTTTCACTTTAGCAGTTGTTTACGCTAGCCGCCATCTTGCCAGTCAAAAAGAGTCGATCTCCGAATGCAACGTAACAGGGAGGAGAGGAGAGATGGAACGCTCCAAAAGATTCAAGATTCCAGATTCAAGATTTCTTTATTGTCATACCACAGTACACTGTAGTACAAAATTACATGCAAAGTTCACAGCTTAAAAGAATACAGCACAGAAACAATTAAAAACACCGTGGAAAAGTCGAGTTATTATATGAATTAAAATAAATAAATGCTTAAATACTTATATGGGTGTGCAGAGCAAGTAGAGTGATAAATATATATTTAGAACGTCTAAAAAAACTGAAAAATATAAATATCTAGATACTACATACATACAGTTGAGAAAGAGTATAAAGTATAAATATCCGTATTTAAAGTACATGAGCAGTCATTTTGAAAGCTTAGTTCCATATAAATGCACGGATAATTTGTTGTTTTGTCGTTAGTGAAAACAATATTGACCTTATAGGTGAAAAAGGAGTCATATGAGAAGGACATTTCCTCATTTGCATTCGGAGATCAATTCTTTTTGACTGGAAAGATACAACCAGTTAGCTCCGCTGGGCGACTTTCATTACTCGATGCCAGACCCTTAATCCTCTCGTATTTGAGTCTAGTTTTTGTCAACTTGATGTTTTTATGGCTGTTCTGGTTTATTTTTGCTGTTTTGAAAAGCGCTCTATAAATAAAGATTATTATTATTAAAGTGTTGAAATCTTGCTGAAGACAATGTATGTTCAGTCAGATGCTTCAAATGTTGCCTATGCTTATCAGGCGGTAAAAAGAAGACCAAAGCCGGCACACAGCTACAATATGCAGCATGACCTTGGTCTAACTTACAACTCTGTTTGCTGTGGCACTAAATGTGTCACAAAAAAACGGTTTGATATTACTGTTTACCCTTGTTGAACCAGATAAGCTGACAAAAGCCGGGCAAAAAAAAAGGAGTTTGTTACTTAGAAAATAAATCTCTCCTTATACCACTAACGTTAAAACCCTTGAACAGCGGGTGTTTGTATGTGATGTTATGAAAAGGATTTGTATGATAAGGTTATTTTGTATGGGGGTGTCCTACCTTTGGGGAGACTCGTCTCTCTCCAATGGTCTGCTGAGCAAACACAATGGCATCGTGGACAGAAAGGAAAAGATTACTGCGGGCAATATTGCCGTCATCAAAAGCTCCTCCAAGCTCCAGTTCTTCATACACCGGGGCTGCAGGCCACAAGACAACAAACATCACACAAGGACTTTCATGTGCTATTTAAAGAGAAATAAAATGGCTACACTATTGGCCAAAAACAAAGTGTCATGCTTAAAGTGGAAAGAGGTTCTTTTCATAAAACTGGGCTGTCTATACACTAGAATGGCGCAAACATCTTTTTTAAATTGGTGCTACATGGCTAAAATGTTAAAAAAAAGAAGAAAAAAAAGAAAAGGGGCTGTGGTATCGCTCAAAAAGCAGAAGACCTACAACTGATAGAATACACTGTGCCGCACCGGACCAATAAAAACTCCCACAGGTGGGTGACGTAATGAGAGCAAGTCACAGAAAGCAAAGCAGAGAGAGAATGTGGCGTCTCTCTCGAGCCGCTTCTATACTCTTTGTGTCTGTATGCAAAAGTACAATATTTAGGTTGAGCGACAGCCCAAAATCCTTAAAATTATGCGTTTGGGCTGGGAGATGAGCACGGAGATCTGGGCACTGGCAGGATGGAGGGAAGTCTACCATAGTTCATTTCCACATTACTACCCACATTGTTATGATACAAAGCTGGTAGCAAAGTATCCCTTTAAAGGTTAGCAATACCAACAAATTACAATTACTGTGGATCACCATTATATCTTTATCTCTCAAGGAAATGGAAAGTCCATGTGTCCATTAAATTGCTTACAGACTTACAATTGTAATCTTGTTCTACCTTATGGACTCAATGCTGAAGGAATGACTAGGTCTACGTATCCATGACAACTGTTCATTATAGCCAACAAGTGTGAAATGCACTTAAGATCTTACCTTGAACATTAGCCAAGTACAGCTTAATGCCCAGCATTGTGTAGCTTGAGTTCATCTGTGTGGGAAGTAAAGGACACAAGACTGTTGATAGACATGTTGGAATAACTCTGATTGGATACTTCCATACTTGTACATTCTCATGAAAAGGTTCAGTAAGGAACGCCAGGGTTATTCTCACAGTTCAGTTTGTTTGTCAGCAGGATTAAAAAAAAAAAACTAGTGGCCTGATTTGTATGAAACTTGGTGGATGGGTGTAGCATGGGCCAATATATTTTGGAGCGGATCCAAATCATAGAGTGGATACACGAACGCTTTTATTAACATTGCGAGATATGGCGTGGCCTTGGCGGAGTTCTGCGCTCTTCAAGTGCCCTTCTAGATAATATTGTTGTTGTTACCAGGGGCAATAGACTGGGGGAAAAAGGGGACTGAGTACCCAGAGCCCTCATGTGCTCCCGAAAAGATGCTAGAATGAATAGCTATGGATGCTGGGAGGGGCCCATAGAAAATGCCTTTCTACAGGGCCTAGAATTTTGTGCTATGCCCTGGTTGTTACTATTATCATTTAATTGAATAGAAAACTTTTCAATCTAAAAGAGCATTTCTATGTGAGGTTCTTTTGGATGAACCCTGAAAAAATGCTTCTTAATAAATCTTTTAGGGATGCCATACTATACACTGATCGCACCAAAAAAGTGAACATGAAAAGGTTTAATACTGAATTACTTGTTTTAACATTGAATATAGTATTGGAAACACGCTTATACCTTTATCAATACTTTAATGCCCATTAGGTCTATGAAGCAGACCCCTGCCAAGTCGAGGATGAGGGTGTGGAAGGGCATGGGCTGGGACACCAATGTGGGGCTGGGTGGCTCTTGGTCAGACGCCTGCTCGCCTGGCTCAATGTCACTACAGTGGAAGTTGACATAGCTGGTGGGAGGTTCAGGTTTGCTGGCACTGCCATCGTTCATATCAAAGTCATTTTGCAGTTCAAGCTGAGATATGGTCTAGATTCAGAGGAAATGCATAAGAGCCAGGTACACAGAAAAGATCACAGGTTGTATTTTTCTTTGTAATGTTTAACCTAATGGGAAATATTGACAGTAGAATCATAAAAAGCTTTGTGTTTCTAGCTGTGAGCTTCTAGGTCAAACACAAACGTGTCATCCCACCTGGGACTTCATGGTCGCCAAAGAGCTGGGTTTACTCCTTCTTGTCTCATTCTCTTTCTCTTCTTTCCTTTTTTGTTTCTGTTCTTTCTCTAAGAACTTCCGTCTGGCCAGGATAACTTTACCAGGATCCAGCCCAGTCTAGACACAAACATGCCTACATAAACTCCCATATGCCACATAATTCTAATCTTGAATGACAGCAAAAGAGGTCATTTTTTCACTGTACCTTTTTGATGACTCTCTGGCGAAATATTTCAGCATTTGCAAAATAGAGTGGTGAGCAATAGTTCACTATTTTCACACCTGTTATTGACACGACCTGTGGAGTTGAGACGAACAAATGAGATGCAATTCCTCTTGCATTATGTGTAAAACTAAAATACACACAAATACCTCATTTTCATACCTTACTGTACACCTTTGGGTTTTTGTAGATATCTGTATCCATAATTTGAACCATTGCCGAACCATTGCGACTACGAGGAACACATTAAGAAACATTTACACTTTGTTGCAACGTCTTGTCTTAATTTTGGTTCAAAAATATAGAGCATTTACTCACAACTGTGTCTTGAATATCACTACGAGGATGGAAAAGCCCACTCCGATAGCAACTCCATAAGGCAAGCTGAGAAAGAATGTGGCCAAGAATGACACAACCCACACACACTGGAAGAGAAAGAACAATAGAATAAGATAAAATATAGAGAGGAAAAAAAAAATTTGACATTGTGCTGCAACTGTGCAGACAAGGCTTTGACTTACACAGTCCAATTTGCTCTTCTTCCATAAGTAATAGGGATCAGAGAGCTGTAGGAGCGTGTTCTTCAGGTTGACTGCAATCAAGGCCCCAAGCACTGACTGGGGAAACCAAGATTACATAGGTCACAGATCATGCCGAGGTTTTTCTCTTACTTCAACTTTTTGTCTACTTTTTCAAGTATCAGTCTGATGTCCACCTACTTTTGGAAGTGGTTTCAGGAAAGCTCCCAATGCCAGCATGGTAACCATAACAACCAGCATCACACATAGACTGGCAAACTATTAGAGGGCAGCAACAGAAGTGCAATAGTTAGCGATTTAAAGGAGAATTCCGGTCGATTCCAACACGTAGCTCTGTTGTTTGTAAATGTGGAGTGCTGTCAGTAGACGAAAAAATGAAACTAATCGGTGATGTCTACACAGTTATCCTCCAACAGGCTTAAACAGGGCAAGTTTTACATGTGTTTTTAGCCTCTAAACAGGTTCAAAATGTCATTAAAAGTGCTTACCCATGTGCAGTGAACAGTGAATCTGACTGCTGGAGATGTGAAAGAAATGTATAAAAGTTATGCTAATTCAGCTGGGTTTAGTTCCTGTGTTGAGAGGCAGTTAGACCGCTTAGGGACCGTCTACAAACTACAACACAGAAATGAGATACAAACATATTTTCAAAAATAAGCATATGCTTATTTTTTTAAAAGAAAGTGCTGTAGTACAACTAGCAGGAGACAAGTTCTAATTGAGGTAAGTTCGGAGACAGTACCTTATTTAATCATTAATTAGATAGCCTACATATTTTTGTTTTATCTCTTTTCTGTGTTGTAGTTTGTAGACGGTCCTTAAGCTCTCTAACTGCCACACATGTAAAACTTGCCCTGTTTGAGCCTGGTGCGTGCTAACTCTAGCAGGAAGATATCTCGGTGTAGACAGCACCGTTCGTTTTTCTCTCTACTGACAGACCTCCACATTTATAAACAACAGAGCAACGTGTTGGAATTGACCGGAATTCTCCTTTAATGTTTTTATTTTCCTGATGTCCATGCTATATATTGTTTTATGAAATTGCTCTTAAAAGGCAGGGTTGGTAACCATTTCCAATATCCAGTTTTTATATATTGTTTGAAATGGTCTTTACACTCCGACAGACACAAAATAACTTGTGGGCTCTTAAAAAGGAGCGAAAAAGAGCTGTCATCTGCAGTGGGGCGGGGTGGTTAGAAGGAGCCCCGAGGAGATGGTAATTTCAGCATTACCAACCCTGCCTTTGATGAATAACACACACTACTTGAGCTCAATTACAGTTACAGTACGTGGGAGCTGTAATGCAGCACTCACCTGTGATGTTCCA
The DNA here is from genome assembly GCA_013375575.1 of Percina caprodes. NCBI lineage: Eukaryota > Metazoa > Chordata > Actinopteri > Perciformes > Percidae > Percina > Percina caprodes. Next base: position 633,836 of record JABXJD010000307.1, read on the forward strand.
CCAGCATTATCCACCGCCAGGGTTACCGACAGGGCACAGCAGATCACATGGATCTTAAAGAAGGACCCGAGGAAATTGCTGCAGCCAAGAGCCAACATTTCCTGCGCAAGAACATGCATGTTGTATTTACAAAATTGAATAAAATGCAATTTTGAACTGGTAAAAGATATGCTGTTACCTGGTTGGGATCTACGTCGTAGCCATGCTTAGCTGCCAGTGTCCTGCCCATTGCCAGGTTAATGACGTACCCCACGATTGCCAGGGAGAAAGCTGTGCTCAACATGTCTTCCCACTGATTCACTGTTGGCAGGATGGGTGCTGGGAATCTGGAAAAGAGAGACAAGAAGTAAATCTAAATTGCATCAGTAATTTGAATTAATAAAACCATTGATTAAAAGTATTAACGCTGCACAATATGAGGGAAATATGCAATAACGGTGAGAATCACAATAATTGTATTACTTAACAAAGCAGATATTAAAGTGTACTTGGGCTGCTTTCAGTGTTCTGCTAAAAATACAAAAAAAACTGCTTGTTGAATCAAAAACAAATGAAAGGAAATATTTTCAGCATTCTTTTATGGAACTAATTGAATTGCATCTTTAAAGGCACCACTAAAAATGAATGGCAGTTACAGAGTTAAAGAGCCGTTTTCTACTGATATTTTCTTTCAACTTACACAAAATAGAAATCTGTTGTGTGGTTTTTTGCGATATGTCACAGCCTTTCGCGATGTGTTTGGTCCAGTTGATAACATGATAATGAATTATTTTTTTTTTTTTTTTTTTTTAAAACAGCCCTACAAAGTATGGTGACGTATGCTTTACCCCAAAGGAATTTCTCCCACTATGTCCATGTGATAGATCTCAGGAAGATGCAGCGGGCCCGAGATGGCTGTGGCCACCACCACCTGTGGAGAATAGGAATCAATCCTCACTTTTGTCCAGATATTCTATACAGTATATGTCACAAATCCACAAAACAAAACAAGCAACAGCTTCATGAAATTAACCAAAAATTAAAATAGGCACTTCTGTGTACTCAGACTATAAACTACTTACAATTATGATCTCCATAGGAATGGGAAAGGGCAGCTTGTGGCGGTAGCGTGCACTCAGCTCCTTCACTACAATCAGAACTATGCTGCTGACCAGAGCAAATACCAACGACGCTATGTTGGTATCAGGAAGGCCACGTATGATATCTACGAGAGTCTGCAACAGAACATTTAAATTTAATCTTTTAATGACAAATCACACCAAAGTATTTTGATGTTCTTTGACAACTATATGGGGAATCACTTACATATATAACAGCCAGGGGACCACTATAAGGTGGCACTTGGATGCCGAAGATGTACTTGAGCACTGAGATGAGGATCTGCAGTCCTGCAGCAGTCATGAAGCCCCTGACGAAGGATTCCGACAGATAGATGGCTACAAACCCAAACTGCATGAAGCCAAGGCCAATCTGCACACACATAAGTAGTTCTCAATGTGTCTACATTAACCCTTGAGAAAATTGAAAATCAACACTTTTATTGACATTTTTTATAAATGTTTTTAACTTTTTCTTACATTTTTGTCCCTTTTTTTCCAATGTTTGTCACTTTTTTGGACGTTTTCAACACTACTTAACACTAACTTATTAACTTTAGTTTACAGTTATTTTTGGACTTTATGGTCAATAAACCATCATTTATAGGAAATTTTCCCTAATGTTTGAGTTATAAAAGCAGAAATTAGGAATTATTTAGACTAAAATTAAAGGAAAGTATGTTGATGGGTAATCACAGACTGGAATATGTCAACTTTTACTCAATACTATTTCAAAACCACTTCAATTGTTTTTCAAATGCTATAAAATTGAATAAGACACCACAAAATTAATGAAAGAGAGAGATTTGTACTTGCCAGAGAGTGTTTCAATCATGTTATTTTGGGTAATAACAATTGGGTAGTTAAAATGAACATTGATATAGGACAATGGGTCAATTTGACCCGAATGACAAGATGAGGGTTAAACTATACCTCACGTCTTTCACACTTCTCATTATAAGACTAAGCTTTAACTGGCTTTGATTTTAGCCAAGTACCTGTATGATTGCAGTGAGACAGGCCAGGGTTCCAGATATTCCCAGACGAACCTTATTCATCTGGTCCGTGTCCACTATTGTAGAATTAAGTGTGGCATTGAAATGACTGAAGTCTGACTCAGGCGCCAGCCTAAGACATACGATTCCCACCATAATGCTGAGGACAGCAAACGTACCTAGACATAAAAAGTAGTGTGTCACATTTATTTTCTTCTTACTACAAGCTGTGCAGTCAGGCTGACCGCAGCTGATCTGCACTGTATAGCTCTGGCAACTTATCACTGTCATCATATGACACCGCTGTAGATAAATCAATCTAATTTACCTGGGACCATCTGGTGAGCAGTGCCCATGAAGAAATACGGGATGAGAGGGAAGAAAGAGGAATAGAGACCATTGACAGGAGGAAGGCTTGCCAGAAGAGCAAATGCCATGCCTGAAAAGAACAGGAACCTTTTTTTTATAACTGTCACATAAATCAACAAGAAAAATCCAAACACAATGTTATATTGTTACATAAAGGCGCCAACGTCGCGGCAACTAGCTTCAGTCAGTGGGTATTATACAGAAGCATCAGAGAGAGTATTGACTGACCCTGGGGAACCTGAATGGTGCCGGCGCTGACCCCGCTGATGACATCACACAGCAGGTTGTCTTTCACTTTGTACTTGGGCAGCCAGCTCAGTACAGGCAGGTGTCTGAATAACAAGCCCTTGAGTCTCAGCACAGAGCATCTGACAGAAACAAACAAGGGAAACTCGTTGAAGAGCTCGGATTTTCTGGTTGTTACTTTGAAGTAGTCCACAGAAAGACTAGACTTTATAGCTACAGGGCTCTCCGCTATTTGAGCACAACACAAAGCTTGTCAAAGGTAAGAGTTTGCGTGATGGGAAGACTTGACTGTGCGACGAGATTGTAATCCTGTACCTGAAGAGTTTCTTCACTTTCTCTCCAACGGGGAATTGTCGACTCTTCTTGTCAAACTCTCTGTCAAAGTCTGGGAGGTTATATGCCGGCCTGTCAATCACATAACGTGGGCGGTCCCTGTGCATGGCTAAAGTATATTGAGACATATTAAGACCATAAAGAAATCTCACTAATACTGTGTCATCATGGTGCAATATAAGGAACTATATTTTTCAAGGTAGCATCAATACCATTTTACTTCAACAGCACATGCTTAGAACAAGTTTACACAGTTGATTTTTTTTTACACGTAAAACATAAATAACAGTATATTTATACAGTTGTAGACACAATGGGATCTTTAGGATTTTACTTTTGGTATTTTACATTTAGGTGGCACATTTCAATTGCAAAGGCCTTCATCTAACCTTGAAGGGTGTAGGATCAGCCAACAGGTAGGTGGACTGCTAAAATATTTGCTCAAGACCAGGTAAATAACAGCACACACACAAGATCAGTCTACACGTCTTAAAATATGGACGCTGTAACAATTCTCCCAAATTACATGTTCTATAAGAAAATACCCAAAAATCTGCACATAAAAACATGGACATTTTTGCTATTTGGAGTCAACAAATGGTAAAAAAAATGGTTAACTTTAGGCAAAAAGTGCTTGTAACATTGTAAAAGTTGTTTAGGCAGAAGGGTAAAAGCTTAAGAAGAAATAACTGAATATAAAATACAGAGTTGCATATTAGCTAAAGTATATTTAGTAAAAGTTTGTGTTCTGTTTAATCTCTGCCATTGTCTTTTGTAGAGATGTGTCCTCTTTGAATCAGGGTACCATACCAATAAATTAATCAAAAATGACAGCAAATAATGAGCTGAGCCCTAGAATTTAACACACTTTTTTTAATGTCTGTATGTTCACAATATAATTCTGTATTTGTTCAAGTGGAAGTATGAAAAGACAGCGCTGTACCTTATTGTTGAAGCACGTCTGCAGGCATGTGGCTTAGATGTGTGTATTGCCCACTTGTTTGATTCCTTATCAAGCTATGCTAAAGACCCTCTACATCTTGTGGGTGGAGCTTAGAAACTGAAACGCTTCAGCGCATACAGCCTTGCTGGGACAGTTGAATCACTTAAATTGGTTTGTTAGAGTGCTGCTGTATCTGTAGTATAGACAAGGAGACGTGATGGAATTACCAATGAATGCAACTTTAATGGGTTCAGTTTCTATTTACATGTAGCATCCTCACATTCATAATCTCTCAAGAACAAAAATACATTGAAACATGTTTTGTGGTAGCAGGCAGACATGAACAACAGCTGGGACTTAACCACTTACACAGCCTAGTTTAACTTGACTTACACAAATCATAACAGTAAAATAAATGATACATGTATTGTCTTTCAACATTTAAAAAGGGTGAGACAGAGATGGCCATGTGTAAAACATGATTATTCCATTGTATTAGGATTTGAGTGCAAAACATTGGCATCAATATAGAAGACTAAAGTGCAATAATTTCTCAAATTAATTAGTGTTTTCTCTTAAAAGGAATGTCATAATTTTCCAGTGGACTCTTGACTGAAAAATGCAAGTCTTCCCCTGGTGGAAATAAACATGAAAAGCACAAATTCCACAGGAATGCCCTTTCTTCAATTCTACTGAAAGGAAAGCAGGGTGTGAAGGGAGAAAGTAAGTACAATAACTACCATCTCTAGAAAGCTTTAAATGAGAATTCAAATATTCATATTGGTGAATGGATTTTAAAAAAAAGAAAAAAAAGGGAGCTATAAGACGGAATTTGCAGACACTAGTGACAAGAGTATTCTGTTGTTTAAAATTGCAACTCTGAAAAAGCTCATGTGGGTACAAACATTCAAGCACTCCAACAAACACCGTCAACCTAGCAATTAGAGTGGTTTCAGGTAGGAGGTTTTAGTTTTGGTTTTGGTTTTGAGGATTTCAGCTTTTGGGAGTATCTTCACTTTAACAACTTATTTGAGTAAAAGCCTGTTATGGTGGGGATTTCATTGTATGCGTTAGCTGTTAAGATTAAACAATCTCATGATAAAAATCTGTCTGAAGAAACACAACATGTTCTCAATAAACAACCTAGAGCAATCAATTTAAAATCAGTTCCAGTCATCAGAGGTTTAGACTTATGGCTACTTGCAGGAATATAGTATCTGGGTCATTAAAAGTAGGAGAACAGGTAATAATACAAATACAGAGCTTAAGCAAGTACAAGTGCAACTCCATGTAGTATGAGTCAGATGACTCCAGCCTCTGATTTCCTCCTTCTTCTTTGTTACGAAAGCTCTTTGATCAGCTACTGCTGGCAGCTTAAAACACCTCAAAAGTCCATCGCAGACTATAAAATCAGTACTGACTAGAAATCGCTGAGGATGCTGATGTCTGCAAACTCCTGGCGATATCTGTACGAGTATAAGGCCAGGAGAAAGGACCATTTCAGAGTCAGGAAGCTCCACACACAGGAGAGATAGAGGCTTCTTGGGTCAGTAGGAGCTGTGGGACAGAAAAAGCAGAAAGTTTGCTTCAGAAAATCTCTAATAAGCAGTAGGCAGGAGTCCTCTATTATCTATTATGATGCTTACTCATTTTTAACTAGAAACGTTAGAGAGAGGATTACATTGCTTCTGTGTGATGGCAAGGGTTAGGAAGGCAATGAAAGCGGTCACTGCAAAAACTGAGAAGAGCACACCAACAGCGATGAAGAACTTGAGGCCTTTGAGCCAGGTGCGCCAGAAATCCTGCAGGTACATGATGTGTGTGACAAGACACCAGAGCGCCAAAACTCCTGTTGAAAAAAAAAACAACAAAAACACACTTTCATAAAGCATCAAAAACAGAAATTATACATATTACTATATTTGGAGACAAAATGACATGATGACTGCTGTGATTAATAGCAGCAGAGTTAACGGGTCTATGAAAACCGTTCAGACAAGACTATTTATACATAATATATGGTTAAGTAAGTAAGTTAGTATTAAAAAAAACATTAAAAAAAAAATCTACGATCTGTATAAAGATTGTTTCTTATGTGGGTTTCCCCACCAACACTACTATTGATTTGATATTTTTATTTCCAAAAGTGACATTCACTAAAACTAGTATCGGTGGAGTTAAAGCTTCATAGAGATGCTGGGGAAGTGGATAAGCTACAAATCCGGTCATCTGCACAAGTGTGACCTACATTTGAGTATTTAGCCAGCTAGAATTGAACAAAAATGAATTAAAGTCAACACTGACAGGAAATAATGTGTTAGGAACCTTAGTGGCAACCAGGGTGAGACTAAATAAAGAAACCAAATACATTAGTGGCAACAAGAGACTAAATAAAGAAATAAAATACATTAGTGGCAACCAAGGTGAGACTAAATAAAGAAACAAAATACATTAGTGGCAACAAGAGACTAAATAAAGAAATAAAATACATTAGTGACAACCAGGGTGAGACTAAATAAAGAAAACTAAATACATTAGTGGCAACAATAGACTAAATAGAGAAATAAAATACATTAGTAGCAACCAGGGTGAGACTAAATAAAGAAAACAAAATATAACAAACACCTTGTCATATGATTATGTGATGTTTGACTGTTCAGGCCTTGTAGAAGGATTAGGCAGCCTAAGTTAAATGCTCCGATATAACGTGAAGAAGACACTCACTTCAACAGTTAACGACATGTCTTAGGTGATAGCTAGCTAGCTAGCTAGCTAGCTGTGTAAACATACCTGACAGGCCTCCCATGGCCGCCGTCCACGGCTGTTTGTATGCTATATTCCAGACCAGGAAAGCCGAAAGTCCAACCATGGTTCCAAAGGTAGCATAGCCTATGCTAATGTAAATTCTACGGACTCCCATTGTAAAATACAATTACTGCCTCCCAAATGTTTGTAACAGGCGTTAAGTATGGCGTATGTTTATTAAGCTACATCAACAAGCTTAGCTACCGCCTCATTATGTAATATCATAGATACAAACGAGGAAAACAACATAAAATTCCCCTGGGCTAATAGACTAACGTTAGGGAGAACGACGTTGTTAGCTAGCTTGACTAGCTTTAGAAAAAGCTAAGTAATAGTCGGTTCGAGTACCTGATACAACCCACCAACTCCGATGACATAATTTAGATTTCAAGCCAACAGGCAGCAGCTAGCTACACAGCGACCAAGTGTTTATCTGGCGTAACCGCAAAGATGGCACGTTATGATCCAGAAACACCCCCACCGTGGATCCCCAATGGATGCCCGTCTTTAGCCGATGCCAAAACCTATTGGTAAGGACTGTCTTCTGTTACATCACTGTTATAAAACACTTGAAATACAAAATAGTTTATGTTGCTGTGTTTAAAAAAGGAATACGTTCCGAGTGTGTTTTCAACCATTTTTGCAGAGTCATCTATCACTTACACGTTAAATATCTTTGCACTGAGGAAACCCCCAACTCGCCATCACACCGCCTCCAGTGGAGCAAAGACAAACGGCAAGTTAAAACTTACCAAATCGTGCCAAATCGTTTAATTTAGTACACATTGGGTATATATTTTTGCTTACATTGAGGCCATGACAGCTCACTGTGAAGGCATTTGTTGTTTAAAGACATAATAATCTTTAAAATGTTGCATAAGTTCATAGTCAGGCAGAGAAATAAAAGCATTGTGTAATACAAACTGTCAGCTAGAAAGACAATAGTTCACAAACAACAGGTGGAAGAAAATCCTTCACTTAAAAAAAAGTTGCAAATACAGACTGATTTATACAACTTATTTACAAGTAAAAGTCCTGCATTAAATGTCACTAAATATGGAAATTTTTTTAAAGTATCAAAGAAAAAAAATACTCATATTATATACTATTTAATTATTGTTTCTGGTGAATTTATGTGTAATGCAAGAGTTTTTTTGGATGCTACACATTCTAGGATGGGAGGAATTTTTAAATGTTTTAAATTGCGTGTAGCTTGTCTATTCAAAGTTTGTGTTTCCTGAAAACGGAGGGACATCCAGTGTGTCACCCAAGCACCTGATGTCAGGCAATTATCCCGGAAATGTACTTTTGTTGTGTTGATAAAATTGTTTTATTAATGTGTTAATAAAACAAGTCTGTGGTAGTTGCTGGAGGTGGAGCTGATTTGAACTTTTACTGTTCACAGACTAATATATTACATAGGCTACTAAATATTTGATGAACTTGTTGGAATATTCATTGTTGTTATTCATTGTTTAATTTCTGTTTAAATGAATATAAATGTAATAAATTAATATAATACATTGAATCATACAGCTACATACATTTGTTCCATTACTATTTTATTTGGGTTATATGTAGCGTCTGTTAGTGCTTTTGTTTTGAAAGTACCAGGCAGCCTTAGCCACCAGGTGTAGTCTACATATACAGGTGAACAGGTATGTGGGAGGTTGACACCGGGGAGGGCTGATGTTTTTTTTTTTCCAGAGCCTAGACACGCCGTTGCTCCTTTGTATTTTCTGAGAAATTGGATTAATAAACCTCCCAGAATGCCATCTTGGCCTGTACAATGAAAATTTTTATCTCAGCGTGAGATTCACTCCTTCTGTGCCTCAGTGGCTGTTCAACATTGGTTTTTTAGTTTGTTTTGTTCAATGTGAGGACAATTTGCCACTACAGAACATGTGCTTTTATAAGTTATTATGTTATATACGTAAAATCTGTGAATGCAAAGTACAAACTAAAGCTGTCAGATAAGTGTAGTGGAGTAAAAAGTACAATGTTTTCTTCTGAATTGTATTAAGTAGCATAACATGGAAATAAGTCATTTACAATTACATCAAATTATTAACTGTGAGGGACCAAGCTGGCAGGCATGAGGAGTCATTAAGTAGGTTTTCCAAGAAAAAAAACAGGTTAGAAAGTTCTGGGCCCATAAAAGAGGTCAACTAAACACAGTTTCACTTAACTCAGGTAACATAACCTTAACCTAAGCTGGACCAAACAGGCCTAACAAGACTGAGACATGAGGGTAACTTAAAGTGTATAGTGGCTGATCAGGTCATTCTGACACATTCCAGCACATTATATAGACAAACCACAATAACTACAACCCATGTCAAACCAACGTTACCAATTATGAACTAAAAATAAATCAATCAAATAATCATAAAGTATAACTACCAAAGATAAGAACACAACTCAAAAATGTGATACTCCATAATATGGGGAAAACATGGTGCAGTCCAATTATCCATTCCCTATTTAAACAGCTTAGAGGCAATTGGAGGTCCTTTCATCTGTCAGCCAATGACCCCAAACAGCAACTCCTCAGGAACTGGTCACTCAAAAAGAAAGGTATTCATTTCACAGAATGCAACTTAAACAAAGATAATGAACCTAAAATTAGCTAAATTGACAAAGTTAACTAAATGTGTGCACCAAATAGAAAACTAAGTCAAATAACTAAATAAACTGTTTGAAGAACAAAAGTGTGTGTCCAGTTATTTATTTTGTGTAATGTGCTCAAAACAAGAGAGTTACCACCGTGAGTTGTTTCCATGTGTGGCTGCTAGTGCTGCCATCACAGTACACAAGTACAGTACTTAAGTAAATATACTGTTACATTCAACAACTATTAAATATTAAACAAGATGCACAATTGCAAAGCAAATATGTGAATAAATCTACAAAAAGGAGATATTCACATGAAAACATGACTGTGGTTAGATGGGAGCACGCAGGAAAATGTATCTGCAGGAAGCATTAAAGCATAATAATATCATTTATTTTGAGCTATGTGTTATAGTTTGACTGTAAATCTAGCAATTACACAATCTGTAGAGAATTTAAATCTGTGCTCCAAATAATTCCTGTAATTGTTAGTAGCTATGTTATAGTAAAGGATGTTGTCCCCCCCCCCACCCCAAGTGGTACTATCTTCACAGCCAATCAGAAAGATACAGGAAGCTAAGTTCAGCAACTCTCCCCACAACTCACAAACAGCAATGACTGAGAAATCATCCTCCGGCATTTGAAAAAAGCGAAGGCTGAAAAGAGAAAGCAAAAAACCCCGAAACGCATGGAAGCCAAACAGCTGAAGAATCTTACACGAGTGTGCTAGTGGTGAGTTACTAATTATTACTAATTCAAATAATGTAATATACATTTTGTGTGGTGTATTAGATAGATAGATAGATAGATAGATATAGATATATATATATATAATTATTTTATTTCTTCAGATAGAAAATGGGCTTTACATGGTATGCTATGCCATTTAAGATAAATATCAAATGTTATGAAGAGTTTATATATATATATATATATATATATATATATATATATATATATATATATATATATATATATACACAGATAATTTTATTACTAACTGTGTAAAATTTCAAAACAAACCAAGTTATTTATTGTCTAATATGACTGCATGTATCAAGTATCAACATGTGACTGAGCAGCAGGAGGTACATGTGTTAGAACGATGCTTACAAACTGATTAAAAATGGAAAATTGTCATCTATATTATTGCTTTTGCTCGTGTGCTTCAGTCTTCATTTGATCATGGGGTCAAACAAAAAGAAATAAATAAGTCTCTGCCTGTCACTGCTTACTGGACAGCGGCGAGGAAGGAAACTGTCTCTCTCTCTCTCTCTCTCTCTCTCTCTCTCTCTCTGTGTGTGTGTGTGTGTGTGTGTGTGTGTGTGTGTGTATACCACCAGACAGGCACAACAAAGACCTTTGGCAAAGTACACATTCCATGGGCGTAGATGTGTTGCAGGAAATCCCACTCCCATTCCCGGAGGATCCAAATAGAAACGCACACAAATAAATACAGAAAAAGAGAGAGAAACACAGACAACACAGCAAAAACTAAAACTATTATTTTACCAGTCTAATACAATATAAGTGCATTCACATCCATCACTAAAACTTCATTTATGTAGTTTTGATGCTTAAGTTGTTTCTATATAAAAAGGGAATCAGTGTATAGATTCTCATTAAATAATTTCATACATTTTTAGGATTTATGTGTACATTTGCATGAGGCTTTCAGAAATTTCCTCTCCATGTGATGTAGATTGTAAAGCATATATGCTCTCAATAGAGGGCAGCATTTATTTTCAAAATGCCAGACGTGCATGTGAACCACAGACTGTGTATATATATATATATATATATATATATATGATTAATATTAACGGTCTATGATGTGAACTGAAGCTTCAATGCAAAAGTGACACGGGACCTGAGTCACTGAAGAGTTCAAGATGTCAGCAGCCTACATTTAGTCTCTCCTGTGAGATAGAACAACTCAACAGTATTCTCTGAACCTCAAACAACGTCACTTTCATGTCAATCCCAGGGCCACAAAGCAGCGACCAATTATTGAATTTTCTGGCTTTACTTTTCATAAATCAATCCTGAGATTATCCCCATCTAGTGTAGATTAACCTTCTGAAAAGCAGTTTGGTCCAGTGTGTATTTGGTACAGAACTACCACAAATTCCCCAAATCTTTTTCTCAGTGATGTGCCGCTGTGCACACAAGATAAACAAGTCACTTTGTCAGATACAATCAGACAGACACATTTTAGCAATGTGCTCTTCTTTATCCGCTATCATGTTTACATTCTCTCAGGAGGACATAACAAGGAAAACAGGATTCCTTCATTGTGAACAGTCTTAATTTTGTAACATAGAGAGTCCCTGTGCGCCATTTGGAAGCGACAGAGTTGGAGCACTTGCAAACTTTGCTTTGACTGCTTTACTGTTAATACTGGATTTGGGACAGCTCTTACTGGAGAATCCTCAAGAGCTCTAAACTTTGTAAGGAGTTACTGTTTTTTTACAGGGTGTGCAATGTAGCTTCTGTTATGCAATTGAGATGAAGGTGGGGTTGTGATTCCAAGGGATTTGAGCTCTGTAGGCTTTTGTCATTCACTCAACACACGCTAGTAGGACTGAGAAAGGAGCACGAATCTTTAAAACAGAGGTAACATACAACAGGTGCTGGACTTTTCACTATATTGCACAGAAGAGGCAGTTCCATTACACTGTCCTCCTGCATCTTTCCAGTTAGAGGAACCACCAAACTGAAGCACAGGAAGACAGGACACAATTAGTCTTCTTGTCTGTGTGCGTCTTGTGGAAAGCCATGGCAAACTGACTCTGGCATTGAGGTCAGTACAGGAAGGGCAGCCTTGCACTGGAACAATAGCAGGGACTTAAACAAGTCTTACGTAACATATCCATGCTGCAGGACACAGTCATAACTTGAGGTGCACGGGAAATCAAGTTAAATAGAGGGTCCCTTGTTCTTGTTTGACAGTCTGCACATTTACATCTATTTGTTTTTGCTTTGGTCATGAATCCTTGAATGACCTGACAAATGCATTACGATGTTTCTTACTTGGTAAAGAAACTTATTTTTACCCTGTTTTATTTCAGACAGATACTGTTCAACCCATTTCCTCAATGGAGAACTTGGTCAAATCCATCTGTTCCCCACCAAGGCGTTGTACACCAGACATAAGTGAAGTAAGTCATCTGCTTCTATGCTGGAACACAAATATACATAGACAAATAGACAGAGAGGAAGATGAGGACAAAAGCAACATAGCAAGATGCATTCACAGCTTAACATTATCACCTGTTGGTACAATATACAGCATCATGAGTTTTAAGAATCCATAAACCAGTAATGGGAAACAGTTTAACACCTGTGCAAAGGACAAACACCTGTCATCAAATTGTCAACTGAAACTGTACCAAACTACTGATTAGAGACACCGAGTTCAGTTCTCCAACCTAAACTGTTTACTGCCCTTGAAACTTGTTTATCTGTAAGTCCATGCCTATACAGACCTGGTTGAGCGAGACAGCTGGACAGCCTGATAAGTGTGTGTGTGTGTGTGTGCAGAGTTCTGCAGCTCAAGTGTTCTGCTCTGAACTACTACACTGAGCAAACTAGACTATACAGTGACTGCATGGAACATTATGACTCCTTTAATAACCTTGACCCAGTCTTGTGAATTTGCAGAGGCAGGAGAACTGTTAAACAGGTAGCCTACCAGCAGGTTAAAGGGTAACTAATGTTTTTTTTTCAACCTGGACCGTATTTTCCCATGTTTTTGTGTTTAAGTGGCCGATGGGAACAACAATCTTTGACATTGGTCCAGCATTAAACGAGATCACTGCAGTTGGCAGCGGCGAAACAAGCTATAATGTAAGTTAATAGGGCAATTGTGCAGCTTGTATTAAGGTTTACAAAAGTGCTTGTTTTGCCACGGACAAAAACAAAAACATCCACGAAATTGTGTTCGCCAAAGCCACCAGACTCCATGTAAATAAACAGTAATTTTAGAATCATAAAATACACTTCATTCAAAGTCAACAAATAAAATAAAACTATAGAAGGATGTTTTGGGTTGTCTTTCCACTTTTCCCCAACCATCACAATCTTAGTTTTAGTTGAAATTAACACATAGTTTACCAATTTACATTAGATACTGTATGTTGGCGCTATACACACTTAAAAGCATGTTGTTTTTTTGAAAATGGAGTCTGGTAGGTTAGGCGCTCGCGACCTTAAAGCTTCTTTCCTTAAGTTTCTGAAGTTAAACAGAAAGGTCTCAAAGAGGTTTTTAAAAGGAAAATCTCTGTAGGGATCCTTTCAAATAATGTTGTCAGACACTTAGAATGATAATCTGAGCCTTTCAGTGGCAAAAACAACACTTTTAGTGGACCAAACTGACTGAACATTTGCCCCATAGGGTTACATTGCAGCCCGGTCTATGGCTGCCGGTTACAGCGTTGACACTTAATACCGTACCAATTTCAAAGATGGTAGTTACCCTTTAAGCCCAGCTTAAATTAGATTTCCCAGTCGATGTCATGGACTTTCTTGAAAAGAATCATGTGAAACTTTAACTTTATGGGACCTTGCAAAATCCTATAGTTCTACTCCAAATACCTTTTTCAATTATGAAGTTGGGCGGTTTTGTGTGATGTTATGTATTCTAAGCTTTTAAGAAACTGGAAGATCTTCATTTTGTTGATGACTTGGCTCTGATGTCAGAAACACTTACATGCATCTGACGCAAGACCACCAGATTGCATGAACACAGTAAACAGATAGGCCTCAGGATAAACGCTGGGAAGACCAAGGTCATAAGACTCAACACCAAAACCCACCAACCTATCACAATCGAAGAGCAACCCTGGAAGATGTGGTCAAGTTTGTATACCTGGGAAGCAACATCAGCACAGATGGAGAAGCTGATTAAGATGTTGAGCTGCGCATTAGCAAAGCTAGACATGCCTTTAGAACCCTTGAACCAGTACAGCTCTCTAGAAACAAACTAGGGCTGGGCAATAGGGAGAAAATCAGATACTACCCTGTGCTTGACCAAATACCTCGATATCAATATTGCGGCGATATTCTGGGGTTGACAAATGGTGCTTTAACAAAATATCTTCACACTTAGATTTTAGATAAATAATCATCAGTAATGTAGACATAATGTCTAAGTGGGGAAAAGGAAAATAATAGAGCAGCTAGAACAGTCTGGTAAGTTAAGTTAAAACCAGGAAAAAAACACAGCTTGTCGATATAATATCGATATATTTCCCAGCTCTAATACAAACGTAAAATTTGCCCTTCTATATGGCTGTGAAACCTGGAAATTCACCAAATCAATCATCGATAGACTACAAGTGTTCATTAACAACGGTCTCAGATACATACTGAGGATTTGGTGGCCCAACAAGATAACAAATGTAGACCTGTGGAGACACATGAACCAGGAGGAAATCCACATTGAAATGAAATCCAGAAAGTGGGGATGGATCGGTCTTACACTCAGCAAGCATCCAAGGAACATAGCAAGACACGATCTGGACTATTTTTCCCAAGGCAAGAGGAAGCTAGGGAGACCTAAATCCAACTGGAGGAGGTCCACGCTTGATGAACCGGCCAAGACGGGGACCTCCTGGCAAGAGATAAAGAAGAAGAGTGAAGTGGAGATCCATGGTGGATGCCCAATGCCCCCAAGAGGGCCAAGAGGATTAAATGAAATAAATGATGAATAAAATGAATTCTAAGCTTTAACAATTGCTTATTTTTCACTGGACTGGGTTGAAATTTGTGAACATCCAAGAAACCCTGATAATAAAGATAATTAACATGTACACTGTAACAAAATTTAACGTAAAATTTACAGTAACTTACTGGCAACAATTTGCCAGCAAGTTACTGTGAATCATTTTTTTACAGTAAAGGTACCATACTTCCATTTACAGTATTTTATGTATTCATTGTAAAATATAAAACAAACACAACATAAGATAATATAAAAAGTTAAAGATAAAGATAAAAAGTTAAATACAGTAGATCACTTTACTATTTACAGTACTTTAGTGGCTATACTGTGATTTTTTTTTTACAGTAATGCTTTCACTACTGTGATTTCAACTGTAATATTTACTGTGATTTTGTCATGTTGACAAGGTTGTAATGTAACTTTACAGCATTCTACTGTAAAAGTCATATACAGTAGTGTTACTGTGAAATCTAAAGTAAATAACTGTAGATTTCACAGCCATTATTTACAGTGTGTGTGTTTTAAAAGGTATCAAATTAATGTTTTAAAAAGGTATCAAATTAATAAAAATAAATAATTTAACTAGTGGACATCTTTTTGCAAATTTAAAGATTCTTCATTCGGGTATAAAAAAAAAAAAATAAATAAAAATATATTGCTGTGTGACATATTGATTAGGTATTTTAAAGAAAAGATGGAAATCTAGCCATAGATTTTTTTTTTTTTTTTCTTCTGTCACATATTTGTGTCTATATTCTGTGTCTATGTAGGGATCTTGTTCACCACGCAGGTCCAGTAGGCTATTAGTCACCTTCAAACACAGCATTTGTGCTGTCAGTGAAATATGTGTATCTGGTGACACATTAAGCTACATTTCCTGTTTTAAAATAAAAGGACAAAAGGTACAGTGTGCACCTGCCCACGTACACACGGAGTGCAGGTGTCAAGTTAAATGAATCAAATGCAATTAATTAGGGGGTAAAAAAAATGCCAGAGGAGGCCGGCTCTCTGATGACTCCCTGTTAGTTCCTTGCACCCAAAAAAAAAAAAAGAGCGCACACACGCAACACAGCAGTGCGCCTGTGCCACCAGGGATGGCTGAAGCCTACACACTCCGTCCTCGCTGAGAGGCAGACACGTCTGTCGAAGGTAGCCGGTCTGGGTTTGGGTTGCAGGGACAATCCTGTCTGGATTTTGTCGTAAAATATGCGAAGCGCATGACGCTGCGTTGTGTCGTCGGTGCGCAGTAGAAACAAAAAGCGGCGGACGGGGCGATACTTTGCTGTGAATAATGACTGGAGGTGCGGAGTCCGTGTGCACAGCTTCTGACTGGGAAAGTTGTTTGTCGCATGTTTGGATCTGAGACAAGATGCATTTGTTTCGGAGTCACAATTACCAAGTGTTCCCGGACCGCTTCTCAGTGGAAACACCGACCATACGAGGCATCAGCTGGGTATGCTGCTTTTATCTTTG
Organism: Percina caprodes; assembly: GCA_013375575.1. NCBI lineage: Eukaryota > Metazoa > Chordata > Actinopteri > Perciformes > Percidae > Percina > Percina caprodes. The sequence goes on from JABXJD010000307.1 coordinate 650,435, forward strand.
CTTCAGAGAACTAACTGCGGAGTAGGAGATGAGAGTGATGACAATCACCATGTACCGCCACTGTCTTGTATCGTAGTGCCTTTTAAAAGCAATACTAAGGTAACTTAGGCTGTCCATATTCATATGGAGACTTCACATATCATACTTTATCCCAAAAATAAGCACTCATGAGATTACACTTGCTTTCTGTAAATGTCTTGAATTAGTCACTGCTGGAGAAGCTTATATAATTCTAATTTGTGTACAAATTGACATGTAGTGAATGTCTGCACATGGATTAATAGCCCTAAAAACCCAAGTATTTTGTTAAAGTGACAACCACCCAATTGGCATCTAATGCATTTGGAGCTGAAACTCAGGAAAAAAAAGTCTTTGCAGTTGCAGGATAGGTGGAGAAAGAGAGCAGGTGAAATGTGCTTATGTGAAAATTGGGTTTAATTCACCTCACCTCCTCTCACTTTCACTATGAAACAGTTTAAGTCCCCAAAACAGCAGCTTACAGATATTTCAAGAATGCTTCCATTGGACTGAAGAGGACCTCTCTATTGTTTTAGCAGCTTAAACTCAGGTTATAAATAGTGTATTGTTCCCCTTCACTACAATATCCCCGCTCAGTTTACAGAGGAGATTGTAGAAGAATGCACAAAGGGGAGGTTTTAGTCTCCAGGTCACAGGAAGACACAACAGTGAGGCTCTAAATTTACTTGGCGTTTTAAGCATTAATAGGTCAAAGACAACTGTAAATCTCCAGACTGCATTCTCTGCTGTTGCCAGCCAAATATCATGTCATATTTTACAAAAAAAAGGTTAAACTACAATTATCCTGTACAGTTATAGTATATACAGTTACAGTAAATAACTGACAATTATGATTTTGGATATGGCATGTCCGTCTGATACCTGACAACCTGAGGTTATAGGATCAATGGAACATGCTGCACATGTTATTCAATATCACAGGAGTGGTCAAACTTGTTGCAGTGAGTTTGTGTTTACTCAGTTATTTATACATGATAAATTACACAAGAGATGTCAAGTTAACAGCATACCAAATTAACAACAAATGCATGCATTGACTTGACATTATGATTATCTTTTCTGTGTGTTTGTAGTATTAAACCAACACTAACGCAGTCGGATCTGCTTCAATAAAGAGATTCGTTTTAGAATTGCATACTACATTTAAGGCTTGATAAGCAGAATCATTCCCACCCAAATAGTATCCAGTAAATCTGTTGATTTAGGTATGATATCAAAAATCTGCCCAATTTAACTGGCACTGAGGCATTTGCTAATTCCTTCTCTGAGCTAATGCAGGTGCATACCTTCTCATTATTAGCATGCCAGGGCATAGTCTCCCTGTCCTTATTGCTATTGCAAATCAGTGCTGAGAGATGGAGACCAAGCAGAACAAAATACCTCACATTCATAAAAGGTTCCTTATTGTGGCTGCCTGTTAACCCCCCATATTTTGTCCACTCATGTATCATTTTGGTTGAGTCATACCTGATACTACTGCTTTCTGGTTTTATGGAGTCATATTCTGTTAAATATACTTTGATTAGAACCAAAATCACAAATATGTAAGCTCGTCGCCTACAGTAACAGATTTGCCCTGGGAGCTAATGGGTTGTTTTTGTTGGCCAATGTGTCATTCGGGCTATGATCTTCACGGCTGGCTGCACAACAGCTAGACAAAGCAGCACCATAGAGTCTGTCTCTAGAGGGACTGGAGACACTTGACAGATGTATATCAGTCATGTGAGGCTGAGAAGTTTCCTGATCAATAGTCACTGCATGACTTTACTTACTTTGCATCACGTATTAGGCTTCATAGCCAACAGGTTCCCATGCCATTTAGAAGGCCTTAATATTTATCCTTGCAACATAAGCAATCCAGAGCACTGAAAACAACTTTAGAATACATTATACAACGTTAAGGGGATCATAAAAACTAAGCCACAAAGAACTCAGCGAAGAAATGGCTAACAACTAGACTACTTTGCACAGATGCAAAACCAGAAAATTACACAATTTTAACACAGTTTATAATTCAAACTTACTGAAATGATTAGCTATACTGCTCAACCCCCTATTTGTAATGTTAACGTAGTCCTAGCTACGTAAGTAGGACAAACTGTCAGTTTATGTAAAGTTAGCATGTTTGCCCAACTTTAGTCTTGCAACTTTACCGCGTTGTCCTGCTGCTTTGGTGCTTGTTAATCCTTTAAGAAAGCTGTCTGAGAATCATGGAAGCCTGTTCTTGACCTGGTATCAACCCCTCCGAATTGCACGCACGCGATGCAACAAAACAGACATTGGCCATTTTTGTTCTGCGGAGAGCCACTCTACGTTAATCCTCGTGTTGGCTTCCCGTCGACCTGCAACTTTGTGTTTTTCTGGGTTGAAATTTCAACATTTTGTTTGTCTTTTTCTACAGTTTTGTCAATTTTATTCCAATTCTTTTGTCACTTTTTTGATTTTTTTTTACATTTTTGGGTCAGTTTTTCCAATGTTTTTGATGGTGTTTTTTTGTCACTTTTTCCGATTTCTTTTGGTCAGTTTTTCAGCATTTAAAAAAAGTGTTTTTGTTGATTTTTTTTTTTTTTCTTTTTCTCAATTTTTGTAGTTTTTTTTCAACATTTGTCACTTTTTTTAATGTTCTTTTGTCATAGTTCTGATATAGAAATGTTTTGTAAATGGGTCAAATTTGAGAAGAGGAGGGTTAAACCAGATTTATTTTTTTACCAGCGGTTTGGTTTATAACAATACCCCGCGGCTGGTGGGCACTGAGATGTTTAATTTCAACTTTTAGTTCTTTAGTCTGACTTTAGCTTTAAAAGAACTGCCCACTACCAGCAGAAGATGACATACAGCTAGCTAGCTAGCTAGGCTAGCTATCACTTGGCAGACAGCCAATCAATTTGCAGAGGGGCAACAGGCCACACCTGGCAAATTAAAACAATATTTTAAAACTGTTCTATCCAGCAACTGATCTTAAATTGTAGGCTATAATAATGACAAATAACAGCAGTAATCAATGATTTAGTATTATATTCATTGAAATGACTCCGTACAACTAAAACCATACTTTTTTTCTACCAGTTAGAGCTGATCTGACTTTTGTGCAGAGGTAGGGAGTCTCCATAAATAATATATAGGTTGCATGCTTGTGCATGTTGCAAACGCTGCAGTGCATTTAATCTTTAAATGGTTGGATTTTCAAAAGCCTTTTCACATACAAAGCGTAGTCCATAGTTAAAAGCAACCTTTTCACTTAGCAAAAATGCAACAGGCTATGTACTTTACTTTGCTGATGTCTATGAACTCCTTCCTCCCACTTCATCACACTCACTTGACACCCACCCACACCACGCTGGAGACAATGGTAACACAGGGCAGGTTGAGATAATGTACTTGCGGTGACCTTCATCCCAATGAAAAGAAATAATTATTCTTTCTATCTGGATGGTCCAGCTTAGTTATATTTGTTTATTTGGTGCCTTGGCAGCGAGATAATCATCAGCGACCAGTCCAGATAGTTCCTGTGGAATCTATCTGCTTTATTTCAGAGGCTTTAGACTTGCAGAAATGGCTCAGTAGTGATAACGTCTCTCTTCCTGTTTCCCTTAGACTCCGCTGCCAGAGGCCCTGAATTCAAAGGACACTATGAAGCAGGTGTGTACGCCAGAGATGGTGAGCTATATCTTGGTACATCACATCCCCACAGCAGAGAGTAATCCAAGGTTCTCACTGGTGTTAGACCCCTGCTGAACATAGGAAGACACACAATGTCAGGAGAAGTGGGATTTCAGCAAGTTTTAGCACTTAAGCAAGTAGAGATGGTCCCAAACATTATTGAAAAGGGACATTTCTAAAAAGACTGTTGGAAACTGGATTGTCTTTAAGCTTTGATCATCATGGTTAATTATTATCTAGCATCGTAAATCATATGATATTCTTGGAATTTCTTCTTCAACCATTTCATAATCATGTTTTTGTTTGTTTTTCTTACCATGGAAAAGAATCACATTGAGATTACAATCTCTTGTACAAGTGAGCCCTGGCCAAGAAGGCAGCACATCGAGGATACACTTTAACAGACACACAGGGATGGACGGGAATAATAAATAATAAATAAAAACTGAAAATCACAGTTTAAAAACAAGCGCAGACATGTTGATATATTTGATTTAGGTAGGACTTGAATTCAGTATGTGAAATAACTTGCAGTTCTAGCTGATTTTGTAACTCATTCCATGAAGTAGGAGCACTGTAACTAAAAGCAGTTTTGCCAAACTCTGTTTTAGTTTGTGAAACATCATACAGTATGTATCTACTTGATCTTAGATTGTATTCAGCGCTAAAAGTGTAGTTAAAGATGAAGGACTGTGTCCAGTTATTGATTTGCACACAAAGGTCAACCAATGTTTGAGCCTTCTTGTGTTGATTGAGGGCCAACCAACCATTTCATATAATACACAATGATGGGTAGAGTACTTTGCATGCATTATAAATCTCAGTTTTGCTGAATGATACTCATAATCCAATGATTTCAACAGGGTCTGTGTGGCGTGTCTGTAAAACACATCTCCATTTTAGCAAGCAATAACTGTTTCTGAAGGAAAAATCCAGCTTTAATTTCAGTTTAGTGAGTAACTGCTCAATATATAAATTAAAAGACATGCCTTCCTCCAATATAAATGTTTCAAAGCACATATCAGGCTTCTTGTCACTCTTGAAACTATCACCGGCTTACAAGTTTCTCTCTCCTCATGGGTCACCTGACCTCTGTTTTCATCCAGAGTTGCAGTGCTTGCATCCTCTCAAACTGCTGAACTTGTTCTTTTGTTGTTATAATATCCTGCATTACTACTCAAGCGAGTCTTAAAAACACATTCCTAGCAGGGCATGCAGTCACAAGGAGTCTAAAGGGCACTTCAGGGCCCACAGTTAATTGACCCTCCCTACACTCCCAAGCCCTATACCTCACCCAGCCCAGGCCCCTCACCCTGCCTTATCTCAGTTTCTTCAACAGCATGCCAAGGAAAGAACTTTGAAAACACTCACAACAGGGTTGTAGGCCTACATGGAAAGTCAATTCTGGTTGGAGAGAGAGGGAGAGAGAGCAAAAGAGAGCAAGAGCATCTTTTAACCCCAAAATAATCAATGCCTTTGCATTTTAGTATTGTGCCGGGGAGAGAAGATAGAGTAATGTCTGCAGGGGGCAGATGTTGCTAACCTCTTCAAGCTTTGTTTGGTTGCTTAGCAAGTGTTGGCTCCAGATTCTAAAAGTCACTAATGAGCATCATACATTCTCGTGGCACTGGACAAGACGGATCTTTTTTTTTCATAACCCGTGTTTGATTGTTGCTCCCCAAGTTTAATATGAGATGCAAAAGATGTTGTTTTCCTCTTTAGACATGAGCACACTGAAGTAGAATTCACCATACTTAATCACAAGCTTAACGGCTCCTGATCTCTGCTCACATTTAGAAATACATTATGAATTTGTGTATCGAAAATTGGGCATGTCCCAATGTACTTTTTGTTAACAAAACATACTTTTCATTTTCTTTTGGCTGAGGTGGTTCTGCTCTGCAGTACAGGACTTTGTAGACTGGATATAAAATGGGTTTGGGAGGGTTTCCCATGTAGGTTAGATGTTCACATGAACTACAGAAACAACTTGAAAGATCTGAAAACTGATGCCTTATGACCTAAGCAAAGGCCTGGAAAGGGGGGAAAAAACATATCCGTCATGTATTGCAGGATGGCAATGTTGCCTTCTAAAGAGTGGTCTTGTGTTTTTCTCACACAAAGAGAAGGAAAAAAAAAAGTCAGGTATCAGTAGTCCGCAGAGCTGCATAACGCTTCTCGTCAACTCACAGTGTTCATCTGTAGCTGCTTCTCACACAACACAGCCCACCAAGGTCACTGAGAGTAAGAAACAGAGAAATGTCTCGCCTACAGAGTGGATAACTGCTCATCGTTATTCCACCCCACAAGGAAAATGCATGAAACAAAACCACAGACTGTACTACACAATTGAAAAGATTAGGACTAAAACTACTTATGATTAACACACGTTAATGAAAATAATACACAAAATAGGTCATGTGATTGTGTTGTGATAAATACGATTACTACCCTCTTTCAACCAAATGACTGTGTTCACTCCTGTGTGATATTATGCATATGCCTTGCTGGAGAGTGTTTGAACAAACTATACAGGCTGTAAAGCAGCTGTTCTGTAGCCCTGCAAAATAAAAGTAGGTGTAGTAATTTAGGATCATATAAAGAGCATAAACATTTTACAGTTCAAGTGTACTTAAACTGTATTACTTCCTGTCCAAACCTGACAGATGGACCGACAGATACATGTGCAGAGACATCGGTGTTGGTCGCTGCATGCTGAGTGCGTATTGAACTTGGGAAAGGTGTATTCCCTGTAAACAATTACCTGCGGGTTATAGTTTCTAGATAACATGCTTAGGTGGCCTTTGGTTAGGTTAGGTTACGTTCAGACAATAAACAACACACAGTTCAGTGCAGCACTGCTATAACTCACAGACTAAATGTTTCTGATGGTCAGGTTTAGCAGTCAGGGCTAGGCTCCCTTCAGTGAAATATGGCTTTTGCTAAAGTTTTTATAAGGAGTGGGTTAGGTAATGGAAAATGGCCTCATCAAGAAAATAAGTTTTGGAGCTGACATGCCTGAGAATGTGAGTCCCGGAGGAAAATGGGCCCCTGGGAATACTGGTGACCTCGAGACAACATAACTCCAGAGGGGCACAGCAGACGCCTTGGGGCACATTTAGTCTGCTGATGTCAGGTCTGGGAACATGCGTATTAGGTTGAATAGGGCTGGGTGATTTGGCCAAACTCTTCTTTCCTGATATAGGTCATTTCATATCTCCATAATGATATATATCATGGCATAGCATGTTTTCTCGTAATTGAATAAATAAACAGTCTATTTAAAAAAAAAAACACACACAGCCTATTTTTGTACTCTCCTGTGTGAATTAAATGCTTGACAAATGATAAGTATATTTTATCAAGCACTTTTGTGCAAAAGAAAACATGACGTGGATCAGAACATAAAGCGTCATCCAAATGACGTAAACATTGCCTGTTACGCAGCTCGGCCACTGTTTTTTTGGCATTGTGACAGAAAGGAGATATATTGTCATATCACCTAGCCCTAGGTTGAAGTGTGTACTGTGTAATGTTACCCACAGCAGTCTGTTCTAGTTGTATGTTGTAATTAGCAGTCCTGCGTGAATGTGGATCTAACAAGCACATGTCATAGAGTTGTAGAACACTAGAAAAGGCAAAGGGTGTAGGAAGTTTCTGACAATTGCTTCCTTAAATCGCTACTCCACTTAAAGAAAAAACACTGATATAGGAAATGGACATTGATGGTAATTGTTTGTGCGTCTCAAGACCACCACCTTGGGCAAATAGCTGTGTTTTAAGTGGAATCCAAAGAACAAACAGGCAACCATCTGAGGTACTCGTGGAGTCACAAGACTTGGTGCAGGAGATGTGAGAGAGGGAGTCTAACAGGGAGGAGCAAAGTACAACTGTCTACTTTTCATTGGGACAGTAAATGTTTCTGGGTGGTTGTTTGATCCAATTTGGTTTTGAATTGAGTGTACTGTAAAGCGTGAAAAGGCCTGAACCAGAACAGCCGCATTACAGCTAAAAAACAAAGCCCATTCTTGTTACATAAGCCTTGCTTCTGCATCGGTGGCTGACAGGTTTTGCACCCCTGTCTGCAATCTTTTTTAGACCTGACTTGAGTGAGTATGTGTGTGTATGTGTGTCAGGTGGTGGGAGTAAGCTGGGGAAGAATCAAGAGAGTTTTAAAGGAAATGGAGTGAGGGTGGTCGGAAAGGGAAAGTTTGTTGTCGCTGCATGCCGCCCAGAGAGTGTGTTGTACAGGCAGGGAACTCAGCGAGGTGTGGGAGAGATTTACAGCAATTCTTTAACACATTCTCACCTCCCTGAAACCCACACACACACACCACATTACACTCCCAACACCCACAGGAATCTCCACTCACGCTGTTGACGTACGTGCGATCTCACACACGATCTTCACGAGTGAGGGAAATGCAAAGAAACTAGTCTCCATCGCTGACACTCACACATGCACACTTGTTTCTTTTGCTAACTTCTTTCTGCTGCCAACACACAAGCCGGCTGTATCAGTAAACAAGACCGCCTGTGTTACACATCCTCCTCCTTTACGTACACATCCCCCTCTCACTCTTTTGCTCCCTGTTTGATCAGAACGCAACTCACGTTAATGTCTACGTATAAAAGATAGATGCAAGTAGTTGAACTGCTTTTTTTTTTTTTTTTAAGTTTCTTTCAGATCGTGTTGTGAAGGCAGCGAGATCAGTGTATAGTGTTATGATCGAGAGGAACCCGGGTCTGATCCGAGATAGAAAGTATCACCTCAAAACATACAGGTACCTACACTGGTGGTGGGATCTCTTCCATGTTAAAACAAACCTCTACAAATTAAATGCATATTCATATGTTACATTTCTCTCACAGACAATGTTGTTCCGGTAAAGAACTTGTTGATTGGCTGATGAAACAGAATGAATGCCTGCAATCAAGAAGCCAGGCAGTTGGAATGTGGCAAGTCTTGGTAGATGAAGGAATCATTGTTCATGGTAAGAAGGAAAGATTTGAATTTTTGAAATTGGTGTCTTAAGAAAAAAATATAAATCAGCCACCAGACAGTTTTACTTACCAATCTTTGAGCAGCCACAATTACAGAGACATTAACATAATCATGTCTTGTAACATAATGATGTCTTGGGCGATTATCAAGGCCTTGATGTTAACTGTAGTATGTATAATAATTCCACAATATATATATATATATATATATATATATTCTGATAATACTGCACTTGAAAATTTACCAAAACATGTTTGAGTAGCTTGAAGTCTGTTTACTGAGCCTGCCAGGGCATTTGTTTCATGATGTGTTCTCAGTCAGTCAAGTGCTCACTAACCACTTATGCTCTTTGGAGGAGGCACTGTCTTCCTGGAAGAGACCACTCCAATCAGGATATAAATGCTTCATCATCAAATTAAGGGATCACTCTGCATAAATGAATCTGATTTCCATGTATCTTGTCATTCTGGAGTTTTGTAACGTTACTACATGACAACTCATTCTCTTTAACCCTCATGTTGTCCTTGGGTCAAATTAACCCGTTTTCTTATATCAGTGTTCTTTTCATTTTTTTTTCTTACCCAAAATAACATGATTGATTCCACACAACGCTCTTTGGCAAGTACAAATCTCTACTTTCATTAATTTTGGGGTGTCTTATTCAATTCTATAGCATTTGAAAAAAAACATTGAAGTGGTTTTGAAATAGTATTGAGTAAAAGTTGACATATTCCAGTCTGTGATTATCCATCAACATACTTTCATTTTAGTCAAATTAATTCCTAATTTCTGTTTTTCTAACTCAAACAGTAGGTATAATTTCCTATAAATGAGGTTCATTGACCATATATTCCAAAAATAAGTAATAAGTTAGTTACGTAGTTTTGAAAAATCAATAAAAGCGACAAAAATTGAAAAAAAAGCGCCAAAACTATTGAAAAAAGGGACAACAACTTAAAAGTTAAAAACATCGATTAAAAATTGTCAACAAAAGTGTTGATTTTCAATTTTGACTGGAATACAACACAAGGGTTAAAAGGACAAATGTATTTATGTATTTCCAATTTTGTTTCCCTTTTTTTTTTTTAAACTGTGTGTTTTAGTTAATTATCTGATTTTTATGTAACCATCTTTTCTCTTAGTTACATTTGGGTCTCATTTAGTGTTCTCCCGCCTCTGTGTTCTGCCTCAATCAAGTGAAACATGGGTTGAACTTCCATGACAAGGACACCCAGTTCTACCGCTTCCAGGACTCAGAGTTTGGCCTGAACCACGGAACAAATGAGAAGGAGTGGGAGGACGAGCTGCAGGAGGGGCTGTCGCTGCTGTCTCAGCTAGGTCCCGATGCTCTGCTCACTATGATTCTACGCAAATGGTCAGTATGTGGAGCCTATATACAACTATTACCAGTGGTCGAAGTACTTGAGTCTTTTGTCTTCATGCCACTTTCTACTTCTACTCCACTACATTTCAGAGAGAAATATTGTACTTTTCACTCCATTGCATTCATCTGACAGCTTTAGTTACTTTACAGATTATGATCTATGCACACAAAACACATGTAGTTTATAAAATACAGTGTTTTCCATATAAATTAAACTACCCAACAGTCCAGCTGAAATGATTAGCCAATTAAAGACATAGTTGATTGACGGAACAGTTTGGATTGTGTCCAGTTTCTAAAATGTGAGGCTTGTTCTGCATTGATTATTTTACTTTTAATACTTTAAGTACATTTTCCTGATGATACTTTTACTCAGGTGACATTTTCAATGCAGGAATTTTTCTTGTAACGGAGTATTTTTACAGTGTAGTATTAGTACTTTTACTTAAGATCTGAAGACTTCTTCCACCTCTGACTATTACACATGAAAACCTGTTGCATATGTGATACTGCCTATCTAGCCCATACCTTTTTCATAGTGATCATATTTGACAGTCCATAAGGGTCAAACAACCTTTGTCTGAAGTTGGATTTGGTTTTGAAGTGCATCAGTGGTTCATTGAATGTGTTGTCTGAACGTCCCTGTGTTTAGCCCCAGTCAGAGGAGTGCTGAGGACCTGGAGGTCATCTATGAGGAGCTGCTCCATGTCAAGGCTGCAGCTCATCTCTCCACCTCTGTAAGTCTCTTCCTCGGCCTGCTCTGGACATCTATGTCCTTGTGATTAAAGCCATTATATGTAGTTTTTAGACTTTATTATGCAGTCACAGCCCGAGGTATTTGCCTCCACCTCAACTCCCTCTAGCAGTACTGGTCGCGGGCTTGGTCTGGACTTCCCAAAGTCAATGACCGGCTCCTTTTGTCTTAGAGGTGTTGAGCTGTAGGCAGTTAGTGTGACACCAGTCCTTCAGCCTGACGTACTGTGGCCTGTCAGTGAGGTAATACTTGATCCAGTCTACCAGATAGGGGTCCACTCGCATCCTGTTCAGTTTGTCCTGAAGTATAGGGGGGCGGATGGTATTAAAGGCACTGGAGAAGTCCAAGAAGAGGATCCTCACTGTGCCACTTTCCTACTGGCGTACACGTCTCGCATTGTAAAGTTAATTTATGAATGAAATAGACATATAGGAGGAAGGGGGCCAATTCAGGGTCGGTTTTGAATCCTTTACAATCCTGTAATTGTCTAAATGTCACACCATTGTATGCTAAATAAAGGAAATTAAAGTTGCCTCATATTGTTTCTACCATTTTCTTTCATTTGGGATAATAGCAGTTGCTCATTACCAAACCATGCAGTTTCCTCTGAGTCTTAATCTACTTTGATCAAAGAACCTTTGGAGTTAAACAATCAAACAATAAGGAGTTATCAATGCAGTTCAGGCTAACTTCTTACCCCATTGTGCTTGTAGGTGCGTAAGGAGCTGGCAGCAGTGCTGGTCTTTGAATCACATGCCAAGGCCGGAACAGTCTGTGAGTGTGACAGCTTTGCACAACACGCCATTTCGATATATTATCTCTACCAAACCATGTATCAAATCAGGAATATTCAAACTGGTTCATTGCTTCAGTGGAGACAATCAGGGCATCATGTGCATTTTTTTCTTTTCCAGTCATGAATATGAAAGTCATGCATACATAATGAAGCCCATTGTAGACATGATGTTCATGCAATGAGATCAATGAGACATGTGTAAAGGACGAATGCTGTTGCTGACTGTCTATTTTTGTGATGTAGTGTTCAGTCAGGGGGACAAAGGCACTTCTTGGTACATCATCTGGAAAGGCTCTGTAAACGTGATCACACATGGGAAGGTAAATCCACTTACTGCTTGCTAGTAGAATAATAATCAATTTGAGAACTGGCACTTATGAAATGCCTCGTTGCTTTGGAATTACAATGCAATGCTGAAAGTGCCGTGTGCACACAGGGCCTGGTAACTACACTACATGAGGGTGAGGACTTTGGGCAGCTAGCGTTGCTGAACGACGCCCCCCGTGCTGCCACCATCATCTTGAGAGAAGACAACTGCCATTTCCTCCGTGTGGATAAACAGGACTTTATACGCATCCTCAAGGTGTGTCTGAGCAACTAATTACATGTCTAGACCAGTGGTTCTCAACCTGGGGATCATTTTAGGAAGGTCACCACATGGTTGGGGAGAAAAAAAAATGAAAAAAACTATTCTAGACTAGGGAATGTTTTTTACATTGCTATTTGAGTTTGGGACATTTTGTGTGGTGTATTCAGAGCTTCATTTGTAAATCAGGAGGTCCTGGAACACATAAAAAAGGGGTCTGAAGATGGGTCAGGGGGAAAGAAAAAGTCACAAACACATAAAAAATCCACAGAGCCCGGAGCACATTGGACTAGACTAGGTGCTAGCTGCTACACTAAAACCTAACTGTCATTAAAGAAAAGCATTATTTGTCTACATGAATTAGTCTTGCTTTGCCAGACCTTCCTCCACAGCGCTTCAGAGGAGGGTCTGGCTAGTCCACACAGCATTCCTGGATGGGGGAGAAATGTGCTCTGGTTTATTGGAATTTCTTTAAATCAATCCCAATCTTCATGGGCAGTGCAACTTGTTTTGGTGGAACATGTGTACGTTCACAGGTTGTTTTAATCGTGCAACAGAAAACTCAGATTGGACAGATAGTCTAGCTAGCTGCCTGGATTTATCCTGCATAGATCTGAGGACCAGCTAACCATAGTCCTCATGAATCCAGTTTAAAATGCAAAGAAAGCGTTAGGTAATGGAAATTCAGCTAAAACATATGGCGGAGCATTCACAAAAATCACTCAAAATCATCAGGGAGAGGCATTTAGAAACTGCTAGAAACAACTCTCTTTCTCGTTGGGGGTGGGGGGGGTTGCGAACACCAACCTCATTATTTTGGGGGTCGCTACTCAAAAAGGTTGAGAACCACTGGTCTAGATAATGTCAAAAATTGAATAAAGTGGCTTTTTCTCTGTTTGCACCACATATTCAGATCCCCAAATATGCATTTGACTTGTTTTCAATGTGTGTATTCTTGTCCTTTAGGATGTTGAAGCTAACACGGTGCGGCTGGAAGAACATGGGAAAACGGTTCTGGTGTTGGAGAAGAGCACCGACTGGGCCTCGCAGGGAGGAGCAGGAAACAACAGCAAGTAAGAAATTGATGCACTCACCTCTGAGACAACACAACACTACACAAGCAGGTTTACAACCATTAAGATACTTTACCTGGGCGTGCAGCTACTGCACTGTATCACGCCAATAACACAAGCACTGCCATTGGCCATCATAACACAGTGACGGACAAGTATGCAAATCTTTTTTTTTGGTCAAACAAGGCTAAGGTCTTATTAATCGGTTGTTATCTGACAACCAGAAATTAAATGGACTTTAACCCTGCCTTGGTGAATGACTTGTTATCAGTCTCAAAGTCTTTTAGCAAACATAAATGAATTAACAACACTTACTTGCACACTTACACACATTGCGACCATCTTCTCTTGTTCTCTCCACTCTGCCAAATAACTAAGGTTTATAATCTGTGGAGCCCAAACAATATTACATTTTTTGGACTTGATGCTATTGGGCAATAAGCCCTCAAATTTAGAGATAAAACTGTCATGACGTGGATACAGTGTGTGCCGAAAGGTAATGCATTTTATAGGTCGACAATAAACACATGATCTGTAATTTACCCAACGCTGCTGTTATCTCATGACATGCCACCAACTCGCCAAGTGTTGTAAATACACGAGAGGAGTCTGCAGGACAAACAATGCAATGATTACGTCAAATTCTTTTTTCTAGTTCTTCTTTTTGGGCGGTTATCAGTCAATGTGCACGCAAGCCAATGATACAGTATATGCAATAAACTCAGACGTGTTAGCAATAAGCTCAAAACACCACTGTGCCTAAATAGAGTCTCAACGAGCCTATAGCTTGGCTGTAGACTGAGTCTTGTTCATCTTTGGTCCCTGGACAGAGGTTACGCAATCATGTAAATTTAGAGTAACTGAAATAGTATAATTAAGTGAGGGTTCGATATGTGGTGGTTGTATCACTCTACGTAGGAATGAACAGCTGGATGGAGACGGATAACTTTATTAAGCAGCACTTTAGTGTTCTTCACACTTCATCAGCTCCACAACAACAAACTCGTTTTACTTAATCACATGCAGCTGAAGTAACCAGTCAGATGCTAGCAGAACTCAGGTAAGTGTGAGGAAATCTACAGAGGTAGATTCTTAATTGCTGATGTAAATAATTATGCAAGTTACTGACCGTTAAATACAAATGTGTAAATAGTTAAGTGTATAAACGTTGTAAATACATGTTGGTAAATGAACTCAAATATATGAATTAACTTGTAGGGCACTAATTAAAAACACACAATGGAATGTGTGCAGAGCAATACATCAGAAAAAAAGGAATCAGTTCTTTCTCCTGTCGTGCTCTGTGCAGGTACACGGTTATGTCAGGAACACCGGAGAAAATCCTGGAACACCTATTGGAAACAGTGAAGCTGGACTCTAATGGAAATGACGCAATAGGTGGGAGCCTGCAGGAGTATTTTAGCCGTTTTGTCCTGTTTTAATGGAGTGATTCAAGATGATCAGACTTGGTCAGCTAACTATGTGTGTTGTTGTGATGTTTGTCTCCCTGCAGCTCCCTGTGTTAGCGACTTTCTGCTCACCCACCCAGTCTTTATGCCCTCCAGCCAGCTATGTCCCGCACTACATCACCAATATCCTCTGATGGTCAACACAGTTGGTGTATTTCATCAAGATTTCAACATTTTACTGTTTTCTGTGTTGTTTCTTTTTTAACCATCCATATTGTATTTGTCTTAGTGTGCATTAGTTTCTAAATCCACTTTTTTATTCTCTAAATCCACTTAATTATTATTTAATCACTGTACAGCACTTTGATTAGCATTTAGTTATGTTTGTAAGGTGGTATATAAATAAAGCTTGAATGATTAATTGATGTCTACAGTTTAAACAGAGCATTTAATTGCCATATATATTTTCATGTTATGCTCCTTAACCGTCATTGCACCTATGAGGCAGAGCTCTCTGAGGGTACCGATCAGGAGAAGGCTGCCTACATTCTCAGCACCAAGCAGAAGGTAGTGAAGCTGATTGGCCAATGGGTGGCACTGTATGGCCTTCTGCTGAAAGAAGACCCTATTGCTTTGGACTCTCTGGAGGTGAGATTGCAGGCTCCAATTAATCATTCTGTGTATTGGAATATTTCCATTGTGAAGACAGAAAATAAATCATTTTATGCCTGCTTTTTCAATTCCCATGTTTGGGCTCCAACAGAGGTTGAAGAAGGAGGTGGCAGGTGATTTCCGTCTGGCCAGCATGCTGAAAGAACAATTTAGGGAAAGGAGGAGAACCAAAGTGTAAATAGTCTATATTATCTTATAACATCTAGCTATTTCTCAAATCATAAATAGTGCAGCATGCCATTTAACAGCATTTTTTTAATCTTTAAATAATTTTACAGATTGGAAAACGGATATCAGTCACTTAGCAGGGTAAGCGTCTTGTCTTTTTGCACATATTAATGTCTGAGATACATTTGAATGAGAAAGCAGTTAGAATGTCATTTGCCAGTTTAATGTCACTTACATGAGTCACTCTGCTGATCTTGACAGAACCAGCAATTCGATTGGTTCTCAAACTGCGAGGAGCCAGTGGGGAGGTTACAACCAATCAGAGCACAAGATAAAGGTGAGTAAGACTCTATATCTCTTTTGGATCTATATCGCTACAATGGGTTGCATACGCAGACGAGTTCCATCACATTAGCTCATCTGTGAGTGTTGTTCCTGAGAAACACACATCGTTACTCATTGTCATTGATTATCAAATCAGCATATCTTGACATGTTTTGGTTTCTGTGTTTTTTCGGTGCAGTGCTGTATGAGATCTACAGACCAGACAACAAGCCTCTCACTCTGATGCTACCAGTCAACACATCTGTACAGGACGTGCTGTCAGCGATAGTCAAACCTGGCACTGATCACATCCTGGTCAAAATGAACTCTACGGGAGGTGGGACTCTATATATTGGATAGATATATTGTTTTTTTATTTCATGTACTAAGATATTGTTTATTTTACTCACTGGTTCCTGTAAAATTGTTTAAATAAAGCATTTAGAAATGCATATTAAAGCAGTTTCCAAGCTTCAGTTCCAGTCTAGAGTCATGTTTATAGATTTTGTGCCATTCTCTGTCAGTTCATCATGCTTAAACTTAGTTTTTGATGTATTGAACGCACACAGAAAGAGCTCAGCTAAAGCTGGATGCGACTGCAGTCTACACGGCCCTGGGGCTCAATGAGAGACTGTTCATCTGCACAAGCAGCCAAGTGGAACAACTGGTGAGGAATAAGTGCCCTCCATTCCATTTCTTGTTTTGGAAAATACAGGAAAAGAAGAAATGTCACCACTATTGTGATCAGTGGTGGAAGAAGTAGTCAGATCCTTTACTTAAGTAAAAGTTCTAATACCACACTGTAAACATACTCTGTTACAAGTAGCAATTAAAATGTTACTTAAGTAAAAGTATGTGAGTATCATCATGGAAATGTATTTAAAGTATTAAAAGTAAAAGTACTCCATGCCGAAAAACCCCTCACATTTACATTTATAATAAAACATTGTATTTGTAAATTGAATATGTTTTGTGTGCCAACATCTGTTTGATTTGTAAAGTAACTAAAGCTGTCAGATTAATGTAGTGGAGTAAAAAGTACAATATGTCTATTTTACAACATGTAGCAAGTAGAAGTACAAAGTGGCAGGGAAAGAAAAGGCTTAAGTAAAGTACAAGTACCTCGAATTTGTCATTAAGTACAGTTCTTGAGTAAATGTACTTAGTTACATTCTGCGACTGGTCATTATCGGTATTTATATTATTTTACTACAAGTACTTACTTTTCAATATTTATAGTCACAGGTTAATATAATTTATATTGTGCTACTGACTCTTGTTTTATTACTCCAATTACACATTCAATTTAATTTTAACGTCACTCACACTGCAATATTGTTTCTTGTATCATGGCCGCACTTTAAAATATACTTTAAAATACCTTTATTTGACGCCATTTTGCTACTTTCTGTCTACCTTATAATTATTGTCTATTGTTTGCCTGTATTTCTTGTGTGTTTACTTGTTTGTGTGTTTTTTTTTTTTTTTTTTTGCTGTTTTCCTGCTGCTGTAATAGGGAAATTTCCCCGTTGTGGGATAAATAAAGTATAATCTAATCTAATCTATGTTCATAGCTTACATTTGAGTTAGGGTTAAACATGGTGGTATAGTTCAAAACAGCTTACCTGCCCTAAAAGACACCATTATTTTCTACCTGCTCATTTTCTTTCCCTTTCCCTTTCTTTCTCCTAGATGCCCCTGACGGAGCAGCAGGGTCCAGAGCGAGGAACAACGGACATCCTGGAACAGATGTGCTCTAAAGACATCGCCAATGAACTCACCAACTATGACTGGGAACTGTTCACTGCCATGCATGAGGTAACTCAGAAGCAGATATGACACATTTTACATCTGACCGAAGCATACTGTAGAAACCACTTGATACATGACAAAGAGGAAATTGCTTATTTACACTTCAATTGCCTCATCAAGGCTGAGCTCCAGTAGTCTATCATGAAAGTAGGGCCAACGCTGAAACCGACATTCAGATATGTCTTTGTTTTAACAAAGGACTGGGTGTCTCTTTGATGAATGTATCAGAGCCACACTCCATGGCACTTTGCCATCAGATCATCTGGTACTCCGACACAACACTTCCTGCATGCTTCGAATGTTTCTGAAGCAAATCATAATTATAATCATCATCAATTATATTAAATCAAAATTCTCTGTGTTCACAGTGTGTGTGTGTTTGTGTGTGTCTGCAGTTTATGTGACTCACTGTTCCTGTTTCCGAAGGTGGAGCTTGTCTACTATATATTTGGCCGTCAAAAATTCCCAGGTGCCATCACAGCTAACCTGGAGCGCTTTGTGCGTCGCTTCAATGAGGTGCAGTACTGGGTGGTGACTGAACTGTGCCTCTGCGAAGACCTGGTGAAACGTGCCATTCTGCTCAAGAAGTTCATAAAGATCGCTGCAGTGTAAGTTGGAAACCTTAGCTGTGTTTTGATGGCAGTGTAGGTCAGTCAGTCCAACACTTTGGTCCAGACTGAAATATTGCAACATATATTGGATTGCCATGAAAGTTTGTACAACCAGTCCCAGTCCTCAGAGGATGAAGCCTCGGGGATCCCCTGACTTTTTCTCTAGTGCCACCATGAGGAAAAAGGAGCGAAAAAGATCTTTCATCTGTAGCTGCTGTGATAATCCTGTAAAAACGACCGCCAATCAAATAAATGTCAGACTGACTGACTGACAGACAGACATGGAATGTGCATTCTTTTTTAGAAAACAATTAGTTTTTAAATATGTCTCATGACATTCAACTTTTGTCATTCAAGTTTTTGACATTCAACCCATGTATTGTGAAAGAATTGAATCGGGACAAAAGCATATTGTCTTAGCCATAATAGCCATGATGTGTCCTCTCTGTCACAGATTAAAGGATCAGAAGAACCTGAATTCCTTCTTTGCTGTGATGTTCGGTTTGAGCAACAGTGCAGTGCACAGGCTTTACAAGACCTGGGAGGTGAGAAAGCCCTGAATGCAACAGGAACAATGATAATATATTTGTGCCACAATTTACTAAATGACCTATGTTACGGTCTATCCCAGAGAATACCCAGCAAGACAAAGAGAATTTACTGTGCTTATGAGAGGTTGATGGTAAGTTACACTGTATGTTCTCTTTTCTGAACATTTTATAAATTGTTAACTCTAAATATACTGTTTGGAACATTCATTTGGTGCACTAACATGATATAATGGCGCTCTGTTTAATCTCTGTCCCTGTTAGGATCCCTCACGCAACCACAGGGCCTACAGACTGGCTGTGGCCAAACTCAGTCCTCCCTACATCCCCTTCATGCCTCTGCTGCTCAAAGGTGACAGATACTTATCAGAATCAGATACTTTATTGATCCCCCTCAGGGAAACTGTTAAGTTGCAGTTGCTCACAGTCAAATTGAAGTCAAAATCAGGGTAAGAAAAAAAAAAAAGCTAGTACACAAAAGTGTATAAAGTGCAAAATGTAAAAAAGTTCAGTAAAAGTAAAATAAGGTTAAAAAGATGATGTTGTTGTATGATGGATTATATAAATGCCATTGAGCATAAATAAAGTACAGCGTGACATATACAGTACATACAGCATTAGATGTGAATATTGTGTAAATTAATTCACTAATGTTTTCTGTTCTTGCCTTTTCCCAGACATGACATTCATCAATGAGGGAAATCCAAACTATGTCGACAAATTGGTGAATTTTGAGAAAGTGGTAAGACAGACAAATGTTTTTGTAACGTTGCTTGGCCTAATTTTTCTGCTCCCAAATCTTTGGCATGTCATTTAACATGTCATGCCATTTGGCATGTCATTGTTATTTAACTTTAACTAAGTTTTTCCTTTTGCTCCCATTGTCACAGCGCATGATTGCGAAGACAGTGAATATTGTACGAGGATGTAGAAGCCAGCCTTACGGTAAGTGATCCAGTCGAGCTTGTAGCACAACTAGCAGATTCATGCTGACACAGCGCTGGGGAGATAGGTCTGGCAGTTTGAGACTACAGCACTGGCAAGGGTATAGGTCAAAGGTCAAACAGTTGCACATGCATGCTGAAGTAAATGGGTGATGTAGCGTTTTGGCTACAAATGACACATGGGGATGTAACTAGAGATCGGCTGATACAGAGTACTGATTCGATGCCAGTCTTTTATTACATTTAATCATGTTTTAACAACTGTGTACTACTCTCCCTGTATGGATGTGATATGATTTTATATCTCTGTTGTCTGCTTGGCTCAGGTTAAACCTTTTGTGAAACATAAACAATGAACACTTTTTTTTTTTTTTTTAGTTCAGTTATAACAGAAAAAGAACATAAATAAACTGCATTAATGTAGGTTTCCTTTGGGCTTTATTACATGGTATCGGATCGGTGCATGAACTCCAGTACTTTCCGATAGCGATACCAGAATTTTAAGCAGTATTGGAGGCAATACTGGTATCGGTATCGGAACATCTCTTGATGTAACGATACACTATACTGACAATTCGATAGCATTCAAGATTTTAAGTTTACCATTTTCTTAGGGTGTTTTTAAAAGAATGAGCAACAGACAAATGACTTACAAATATTCCTTAATTTATATAAACTGTGCAAAACAGACGTGTCCTCATATGAAAAATTGCAACTGAAAATGTATTGTTAAATAACACAAATCCCACATCAAAACAACTAAATAAATAGAAAAATACATCTCTTCAAACAAATAAACTCAGACTTAGCGAGGTGAAGTCAGGCAAAGTGTAATTAAAAGTAGATTACGCCCTAGGCCGTTTAAAAATAATCACGATAGTATCGCGATTCATTTTTTAACTCATCCGATTGGAATCTTTATACATTTATATGGATGTATAACCGAATAACGATGCATTGTTACATTCCTAAGGATACATGTAGGATATATCGGGCAGATAAACAATATTTCTCTTCTGCAGTGCCATCGTCTCCACAGAGGGGCCTGGCAGATCGGATGTTTCTGGAAGCGCCTGCTACTCGCATATCCACATGTAAGCTACATCTACTATGTCATTAACTGTTGGATCTAGTTGTCCTTCCTGTTAGCCAAAGAGTTACTTTAATGATAATCAGAGTTTTACTTCAAACTTTAGTCAAATTTCACAAAATAAGGAAGATTCACCAAAACAAACACAGCCCTGCAATAGCACTCAGATCTATTAGTCAGCATTTTTTGCACATAAGTATTTGAACACTCCAAAGAGACTCGTTTTCCCCTGGAATGAATTTGCCTTTTTCCGATGTCCGCTACCTTCCTCTTTTTGTGTTGGCGTGCTAACTTCTGGTGGATTTCTGAGATCTCTGGGTAAATCCAGACAGCTAGCTAGACTATCTGTCCAATCTGAGTTTTCTGTTGAAGACTTAAACAAATTTTGAACTTACACACATTCCACCAAAACAAGTTTCCTCCCGAGGCTATTTGGCAGAGGCGCTGTGGATCCGCTCAGCGCTTAGCACCGCCCAAGAGGATTCTGATTGGTTTAAAGAAATGCCAATAAACTAGAGCAGGTTTTTCTATCATCCCGGATTGCTGTGCGGACTCGCCAGAACCTCCTCCTCTGCAGCTCCGTGGAGGAAGGTCTGGCACTGCGGAACTACACTTATTTGTTAACACAACAGGCTTCAGGTTCGTTTTGCCTTTTGCCCTGTATGTATTTCAGCCCCGAGGCCCCATCAAAGCTGAAGTGGACCAGAAAGAGAACGGAGTCCTCTTTCAATTAAATTGACAATGTGAACGCAAAAAGAGGCCCTTTTCTGTTAGTCCACGTTTTGGTCAGCCTTAAAAGGACTGAATTTGGTTTGTTTAAAGAGGACTATATTTGAAAAACATATGCTGAGTCAAAAATGGTTTCTCCTTCTCCCCCAGGCTCAGAATATGCCCTCCCTCTACGGAGTCCCAGCAACATCCGACACTACATTCAGAACCTGAAGGTGATTGACAACCAGCGCAAGCTAACACAGCTCTCAAGAACAATAGAATGCTAGGGCATCAACCTGCAAATGTGCAAAAAAATACTGTAGCGCAAATCTGAACCAGAGAACAGATTGTAGCTGGATGAACAAAAGTTCCACACTCGCCTACACAAGATGGATGTCTGGAGGCATAGAGTGCCGTGGATTGACTCTAATTCAAGGAGCTTGGACATTGCTGGATAAGCTCTCTGCACAGCATCAAGAGTGACAATAATAACCTCTAACAATAAACCGGAGAATCCAGAAGCTTCAGGACAGTGTGTATGCTACAGTGGAAACTGATCCCCTCACAAACGCAATGTTACAACATGTACAGTTAAGCAAAGTATGCCTGTCTTTGGTGTCAAAATCATTTATGTGACATTTTACATACTGCGGCCTGTGGAAGAAGAACTCTGGTGGTTCTACAAAAGGGCCTTAAGAACATGTACTACAGATGTTTGCCATAGCTAAATCACATTAGGTCAGTCTTTTTGAGCACTTTTTTCACATTAAAACTAATGTATTGTATGAGATAACTTTTTGGCAATGAAGCCACTAACTGACATCCATGTAATTTCATACAGTCTTCTAAATAAATTATTTTTCTGAACTATGTGTGTCAATGATAAAGGCACAAGGATATGTAAAAAGGGAAATTTTTTATTCAAAGTACAAACCATAACAGGTACAAATTGACCTCCAAAGACCCCCTCCCCCTCCCCCAATGTTCTCCCCAATATGGGGTGAGAAAATTTCACAACAAATCAGTTATCTTTTGAATTCAAAAATACTCTCCATTTCATTAATATGTACAACTTCTTTTTGGAAGTCCTGGAGAGTGAGAATGGGCTAAGACAAAAAAATAAAATAAAGAAAAGAAAGAAAACCCAGTGCCTTCTCCTGATGTAATCATTGAGGAAGTAGTAAAAAAGTTCCTCTGTCATTATAAATAATGGGTCGACATGTTCGGTCAAGAACAGACCATGTTAAATGTTATAAATCAACTACCATGTGGCCACTTTGTGGACCATGTGAAAAATTGTAATTCACCAGCCAATACAAGGGGCCATAATTATAAAAGGAGTGTGACATATGCAAACAAATGTAAACCATATGGTTAGTATAATGTGTGTTTTTGCACAGGTGAAACGGCAGAGCACAAAAATGATCAAACATATCCCAAGTTCAATTCAGATACGTCCTAGTGGTTGTGTTCCTGGGCCAGTCTTTGGTGTCAAAATCTGTACGATCACAAAAGTGGTCCAACGCCAGTGATGAATGAGCAGTTTCACACTTGAAGTACGTTTAGTGAGAAAGCAAGTGATAGTGAAAATGTGAAAAAGCCAGAACCTCACATAAGGATTTGATACAAAAAAATCCTGGTTTATCACAACTCTCACAAATAAAATAAAAATAGAAATCACTGTCATTTTAAAAAGAGTGAATATAAATATTGCACTTCCAAACATTTAGTTCCCAGTGCCTAGCTGTTATCCCTTTGTTAGAGATGCACAACATCCTGTAGGATCTGGACGTAGCCTTACAGTCTTTATTTTCAATGAGGTTGTAAGGGTTTTAAAGTAAAGTCGTCCTAAACGCTGACTGTATTTCTGCTATCATGATTAAGAGTAAAGCCGAATGGCTTAACCTCAGCGATCTGAAGCTACAGAGGTGATAAGGGATAAACAGGACTAAGCAGTGGGAAAGGTAATAACCAATTCATACACAAAACAAACATTCATAAATATACCATTCACACAAATGCATGTATGCATTAAATCACACACATGCAAGCGCACACAACCCTAACTCTAACCCACAGACATGAAGTATTTACATTTAAGGCACATACAATATCTATGTACACGACAAGTAAAAGAAACCAACACAAAGCATTTGAAAGTTCAGTCCCTGTAGCCTTTTGGTAGTGGGATGACTTCAGCCACTTCTCTTTCTAAACGTGGGCAGCTTTTACTCAAAGACAATCAAAAATACAGTATCTCACAGTAACACACACACTGTAAGCTGAAAATGGATCCTTCACACTCAGAGTGATGATCCCCGTCCGGCTCTCAGACTTAACACTCTCTGTCAAAGCTACAACGTTGCCGATTGTCACGTCTTTGGTTCAAGACACCATCACGTCATGGCGAGGTGGTTTCCCTTAAGTGTCATTTAGTTGCACGTGGTCTCGATTCAAACCGAGTAGGAGTACAGACTAAATGTTCTGTAGGAGAACGTCACTACACCACACATTTTCAAGCCTGATGTGAGGTTTCACAGGTCGGTGGTGGATCCAGTCCTATCCTATCCCAGTCGACTACGCAACAATGATGATGCGAGCATTGGTAACGCTGACCATGAACAAACAGGATTTAGACAAAGTGATCAGTAGGAGTCAAAATCAGAACTCAAAGGAAGGTCAGTCAGTCAGCCTTAGGTGGAATTATATCAGTAGATTTCCTTTGAGTGCAAAAACAACTCAACCCAGCGCTGTGCACCAACCTGAGGCAGAGAGAGAGATTATTTTCGTGAACAGTTAAGTTCCGTCCCTGCATTTTCTACACCCGCTTATCCTGTTCAGGCCAGCGGGGTGCTGGAGCATATCCCAGCATGCATTAAGCAAGAATCAGGAGAACACCTCGGGCATGTCATGGGGTTTTTAAAATTACGTACAAATGTGTGTGATAAAATGTTGTGATAAAAGCAGAGCTATTTAACATATAAAGTCTCAACATTTAGGCCAGTATTGCCGACATTGCTGTAGTCAGGTTAATGTTTTCACCTGAAATCTTCTGTCAATAATGTGTTCAGCAGCTTAATTCACAGCTCCTGGCTTCAATAAGCTACACGTGGCCCTATCCTGTTAGTGGCAGTGAGCACATCAGATCATTAGCACCAAAATAAGGCAGTTAAAAGGGGGTATAACAGAACTCTCCATCACAAGAGTCCACAAAAGAAAACCCAACAGGCATCTCACTGCATGCGCAGGCTGACGATTGCCTGTACTTCTTTTGCAGTCACTTTTTTTGTTGTTCAGTCTAACATTAGCCTTAAGGCAATGAGAAAAAGTTATATTTAGTAACGATCCCAATCTGCCAACCAACAAGATATAAGTTAAAAAAGAAAAGAAAAAAAAAACATTCATTTGGAGATCTTTGGATTTTTGTCTTCCTCTAGTGCAGCACAGTGGAGTTCCAGTGGTGTCTCTCTCTTAACTCTTCAACTGCTTTCTGATCCACTCTACATGTTCCATCGTGTTTCTCTGTTGCAATCATATGGCCAGGTACTGTGGTTCTGGTAGCTCTGGTTGTCCTTTAGGCCTCCGAGGCAGCCTGTGGTTTGAGCTGAGCTTTCTCCATGGCGGTGCCGTAAGGTAGAGAGCGCTTGAAGAAGCCAAACTGCAAGAAACGTTTTTTGGGGGGGAAAGCAGAAATAAGAAATGAGCACAGACCTTACAATCATTTTTAAACCCATGTTATGTTTCACAGCAGCACTGACCTTGTATAGGACGTAGATGAGTAGAGCTAGGAGCAGCAAACCAGCCAGAATGGCCAAGATAATGATCCAAAGAGGAACAGTGTTCTCAATATCTGGTTTATTCCACACCACTGGGGTCACCACCTGAGGACAAAAGCTTGTCAGTTTATAAAACACAGGACATTAAGATGATACCTCCGAATGAAGTAGGCCGTATGGAATGAATTAAAAATAAAAGTTCTTTAAATACCTTTTTGTGTCCACTGGGAGCATGTTTGGGTAAGATGGCATAAGGCATCTTCTCCACACTGTATCTGGCCAGGCACTCCAGCACATATTGCTTGTAAGCTCTCTGAAAGAAGTAGCGTAGCAACTTGAAAAATCAGATTCACAATGAACGCAGTCCACCAGTTATGCACTAGGTGGCAGCAGAGACTGCATGCTTTTCCTAACAAAAATCTCTTCCACTTTCCCATAGTAGGAGAAGCTGTGATACTACATAAAGAAGTTTAATACATTCACGCATGTGCCTTATGTTACAGAATGCAGGGTGGTAAAAAAAAAAGAGTCTGTGTGCTCAGACATGACATACAGACAGAAAAGAAAATGTAAACTCGTAAAAACTGCAATCTATCATCTAGATTCTCAGTCACTGGTGTCCCATTTGTTAAGACAAATAAGGGAGACTGTGCTAGGCGTTAAGAACTGATCCAGATTCAACACAAAACAAATATGTGAGACTGACTACTGCAGCTGTGTACCTCTTCCAGATGCACATGTTTTCCTTTTCTGATGATTTAATGGAAAATGGCTTCTTACTTCCTGTCAGAGCCTGACATGACAAAATACAATACTTGGCACCGGTGGGAAAAGACTAATCTATAGTGCACAGCCTTTTCCTCCTCTGTGCCTTTGCCATCTGGTGCAACACATGTTCATCTACAGAACATGTCTACAGTGAGTTTTTAAGGCAAGGGTCATCTCTGACTGACAAACCTCGGTGAAGGTCTCGGCCCAGATGCGGGAGCGCACTTTGAGGATAGCAGTTGTCCCCTTCTCCAGCAAACCCACGGTGCACTGGAGCGTCCAGCACTCTGTATTAGAGCAAGACTGCAGAAACAGAGAGAAAGGAGTTACGGTGCTGTTAATAAATGCTAAATCCGTTGTGTTTAAGTCAGACTTGTGCGATAGAATAATTAAATATATAGAGTATATATTTTTCCCACAAAATTCAACCAACTATAATTTAGGTGAAAGTCATACAGGCAAAAGGGAAAACTGGTACACATGTGGGTAAGGACAAATAACAACCATGTTAATGCTGCATGTCCAATAAATATAACAAAGAGCCCAATGTTATGATCACTATTCCACGCCTGTTTCAAATTAGATTGAAGGAATGTCATGAGACTGTAAAAATGCAGCATGCATCACTCGTCACATTATTGCCCAACCACTAAAACCCATTTTACTCAAGACTGTAGAATACACAGTCTTAATTTCCCAGATCCCCATAACGCAGCTTGGCAGTTTAACATTTTAGAACATGCACACACTGTGTTTTAGAGGGGGTGCTGTAGCTAGACCACCCCCAGATTGAAAGGTTTCGGGGGCGCATTAGTTTACTTATTACACCAAGTAGGGCAAACACAGGAGGAGAAGAGAGTACCCGCCCAGTTCCCTTAGGCTTCATCTTAGACAGATTTAATGAGGGTATTCAGACAGACAGGGAGCGTATCAGTCCACTTCCTCTTGGTAGACCTCCTTAATGTCCCAGGGGCACTGGGGCCACAAAGGTTTGTGGAAATGACATGAACATGGACCAGTGCCAAAGATGCCTCAGACCCAAGTCCCAGATGTCCTCCCTGGTGGGATTATGTGGTCAAAATCTGGAGCTTGGGGGGCGTGGAGGCTGTTCCCACAGCTTCATGAAATAACTGTCCTCTATGCACAGCTGCTGTACACAATTGGTACTGAGTTCAGTAATAATACAGTTAGAGATGTTAGTAATCAGTTAATAAATGGGCCATCAGAGTGCCTTCCTGGTGGATTAAAAAGCCAAAAAAGACAAGTGTCCTGCTGCAGGATGAACACATGTATCAAAGAGAAATGTATCACAACCTGGCAACCCTGGTACTAGAAAGTGGTACCAAACACAACAGATACGCTTGCCGATAAATATGTACTGCAACATAACTAAAGTGCTGCAACACAATGAGAGTACTTCAACTGTAATTTTGAAATATGTTTGGTTTGTTGGTACAATCACAGCCAGGCTTTTGTTCTTTATGCTTCAAAGACTAAGCAGGTCATTTCAAATTCTCACACTATGACCTATTCTGACTGCTTCATCCAAGCTTTGCTTAACACTAACACTTTGATCAGGAGACACTTTGAACAGAGATGTCTGTCCTCCCAAGCATGAAAAATAAAGTGCAGACACAGGGGAAAACGGGTGAATGGGGTCCTATCTTTAGACATGCTTGATGAAGGAGCCTAGTTAGGAGCGACAGGCGCACAGACAAAGACCTCTTTAGTGGAGGCAGGTACCCACAGATGGACGGGAGAGAGGAGCTACCTGCGGCTGGGTGGATCAATAGGGCCAGTGTCTGGGGGGGGGCTCACGACATCCACAGCCCAAAATTAGAGAGCTGCCTGTGAAGTAACCAGTGCATTACTGACAATAAGCCTCCCACGTCCCATCAGCCTTTCCACCCCTCCACCACTACTAAAGGCTCTTTAATGTTAATCACCACAACGGGACAAGCCTGCGCCCTCTGACCCCTCCCTTTTAACGACATCATAACCTAATTACCCAATCCCAGGAGCCTCATGAAGGAGCAGGGCCAATGTCACCAAAACAGAACCAGATCTGCACACTTCTCAAGTTATATATATATATATATATATATATATATATATATATATATATATATATATATATATATATATATATATATACACGTGTGTGTGTGTGTATATACTTAATCAACACACAAACCAGCTGTGTTAGTGACATTATTTTTGTTTCTTTTTACACATTTTTCCATGTTTTGCTCAAGGGAACCTTGGCAGTGCCCAGGAGGTGAACTGGCACCTCTCCAGCTCCCAGTCCACACTCTGTACAGGAACTTGAACTGGCGACCCAAACCCAGCTCCCTAGGGACTGAGCTACTGCCACCCCAATGTTTTAACTACATAACAACATAAACCCACATCTGTAAACTCAGGCTCCTCATTCTCTCACTTTAAATAGCCCTAACCCACCTGTTACATTAGACTTCAGCTTTTGGCCGGATGATAATCATCCATACATACAACATGTGAATTAATAAATTCATTGGTTATTTTTGTTTTATTTTGTTTTTGCTTACATGGCCCATGTCCATATGTACATAAAGGGTAACTACAATTCAACACAAAAACCAGATACATACAGGGTAAATACAAGTAGGGAACTAATTTATTTAGTTATACATATTTATAGAACATAACTCTTTCCCTTTTAAGCATCTTACCAGGTTAGTCAAATGAGCGAGCTGATTCCTGTGGACGTCCCTCCTCTCGACACGGTGCTCATGTCCCTTCAGTGCCAAGATAGGTGTCTCAGTGGATGTATGCTGGAGCTAAAGGAGGAGAGAGCACAAGAGTGCACACACACACACACACACACACACACACACACACACCTCCCATTAGTACAACACAGACACTGACTCAACAGGCAGAAGAGCCCACCACCCTTTCTATCAATATAAAGACCTAATGTTAGCATGACCCCGGGGCTTTCTGTCATTAATCAGAAGCATGTGAACTCTACTGCACATGGATTCATGTGGAAGTACACCGTACTTAGCAATTCACCAGGGAAAAAAAACACATTAGATCACAGCTTAGACAAATGACCACTCACAACCCTGTGCAAGCTTTGAATGTTTACACAAACAACTGCGCTGAAACGCTTTCCAAATCCTAAAGCTATAACTTGGTATAAGGGGCTGTCGAAGATGAGTGAGTTGCTGGGTGAGGTTGTTCATCAAGCTGCTCTGAGCATAGGGAAGAGCTGGGACTTCAAAGTGGTGGTGGGGTAAGTGTCCTGGGTGGGGCTGAGAGGCTGGAGGGAGGAGGTGGGTGTGGGCCAACCAGCGGGACGGCCCAACTGTTAATCATACATCTGAGTGGGAATCGGTGGGAGATGGTTCTGATTTGGCCTCATTTGACCCTGAGAGGTGTACATCTGTCTGTCTGCGAGACACTTACTTTGAGGCGTAGGTGGTTCATGTTTTTGTCGGAGGTGCAGTTGATGGGGCCTTCTGTGGAGAACTCCAGAGGGTAAAGAAGGGTTTGACCCTGGACTCTGAGGGGGCAGCGCAGCTCCAGCAGGGTGTGGCTGATCTGGCTGGGCCCATTGTTCACCAGCTGGAAAAAAGGAAATGAAATGAAGGAGGAAACTTTAGTATGTGAAGTATTACACAATTTCAAAAGCAGCTTGATAGTTTCATTTTCTGCATTGTAGCTGGGAGGCTGCAACAGATGTTTCTCCTTGCTGAAACTTTCATATTTAACATATTTTGTTTAATCTACAAATAGGTCACTTAAAGTGGAGCGCTGTTAAATCTCACGCAAGTAAAAAGTGGATCAGCACAACCTGGGAATACATCCCACTGCGTAATCTGGAGTACATCCTCTTTGGTTTTCCTTCATTGCTGCCCTGGGAAGTCAACTGGCTTTATGAACACTAGGATCTGTTTTCCAACCCAATCTGCTCAGCACCGATGAGTCTGCACAGCTAAGAATATGGCTGATTACCTCATAGATGTGTTCCACTACAGGCCCGACGTCCTGCTCCACCTCATAGCTTTTGGTCACCTTCCAGTTGGCCGGCGGGAAGAAAACCTTATCTGGTCGAGACACACTTAAAAAAAGAGAAGTGGTGATGTGAGAAAATGCGTAGGAAGGCAACAGAGACTTAAAGAAATTCCAAAAGTTCAAATGAGGGAATCCTAACACTCCACTCACCCCTGTAGAATGACATCAGCCTGAACAACCACCTCCAGCTTGTAGGGCACAACCTCACTGTGGGAATTATTCTCATTTTTACTGTGGAAACAGAGAGAAGAAGAAAAAGATTCTGATTAGCGGACATCATTCGAGACACAAACACTATATAAACTGTTAAAAAAAAATGTCTCTGATGCATGTTGACAAAAGTTGTACCTGCGGATCTGCAGCTCAAACTGAACCGTTCTGTGCGTGTCCTTCAGCCGTGGGACTGTGAAGCGCAGACCTGCCCACAGCTGCAAAGAGGAAGATCCAACATATTAATCACTGTCATTATGTAAAAAAAAAAATGAAGATCACAGAATTTTATATTTTCCATTATTAAGTAACCAGCAACAGAGAAGGACAAAGTTTCTAGACTCTATTTACAGGATGACACTGTTCCTCCCCTGTCTCTACTGTACTCATCTCATCCATCTGATAGATATGTGATTTTCTTGGGTGTGTCAGTCCGTGAACTCCACGTCTACCCAGCAGACAGATGCGGCACACGTGGGCAGGTCCAAACTGTGGCTGAGAGTTCTTGCTTTGCCCTTTTGTTGTCTGTAATTTCAGATCCATTCGTTTTCCACATAAACCGGTACATTAAGTCTCTGCATCTCCCTTTTTATTAGCTACCTCTCATTCACATCAGATCAATGCTACAACCTAACCTTCCCAAAGGACAAGTGAGCAAATCTTACGTCAACTAATTTTTTTTCTTCAAAATGTGCTCCTTTCATATAAACCAGAGCAGCAGCCAGCCCTTTTCGGGAAGATATCATCCACCTCACACTTTGGCGTTGCAGCTTTTGGTTCCCCTTTCCTTGTTTTTACAGCACAACATCCGTGCAGCACATTTTCCCTCCTCCACTCAGCTTCACTACTGACTTTACAGATTCCATCCATCTATTTGTCAAACTTTTTAAAATTATTTTGTGGCGTTCTGGGGTGCTCCTAGGAAGCTATGTGCTGGGGAGAGACGTGTATGATGGGATTATGGTGTTCATTTATACATGTGTTTAATTGGTTTACAGCTTATTGTCTATTTTGTTATTGTTTTGTTGTCGAGTCTTGAACATTGTGGTTATTGTGTTATCTAGTCTTGGTTTTTTGTATGGGTGAGTGGTGACGACGAGTGGTGGCAGAGGGGACATGATGTGTTTGTGTATGTTTAGCATACCCTTGCATCTCCTGTTTGTTTCCCAGTTTTAGAGGTGGGCTGTGACTGTGTCTGTATATCTCTTCCAGTTAACATATAGTCGACGGTCTTCCGCTACAGACCTATTAAAGCATGCCAACTTGCGACTCCATCATTAAAAAGGGGAACTCTACTCAGCAGGGAGCTTGAGGGCACAGATGGAGTCTGTACTTCCTGTCACAACATTTCCTGTGCTGTTGACACCCAAACTGGAGATGGCATGCAACCTTTTTTTTCCTTCTACAAAGAGCAAGAAATCACAATTTTGTGTCGACTGTTGTGCCGTATTCTACAATCCTTTGACTAATACTCCCAAAAAGACAGCGGTGTCCTTACACTGGTGCCAGACTTCATCGGGTTGCCCAAATCACAGCTGAGGTATCGGGTCTGGTTCTCCGTCTCATAGCTGCAGGTGAGCTGGGTCAGGCTCTGAGAAGCAAGCAGACGGATCGGTCAAACCACAGCTAAGTACAATCATCAGGGGGACAAGACCAACAGCAGTAATGCATTTCTAGTCACCTCATTATTTCGGGCAATGCCGCTATAGTCAGCTTCCGGGGGCAGCACCACATACAGCTCGGCCTCGTACGCCCCTCCCTCGCCCTCGTTCCTGGCGTTGAAAGTTAAGGTCAGCGAGTTGTCATCACCTAGGTAGACTTCCTTCCTGTTCCTGAGGAGCCAGCCAAAGAAAAAGTTGATCACTAATAGGGTCAATGTTCAGGTTAAACTGTGTCAGGAAGAAACAGATAAATATGGATGCTTGATTGTTTCTCTTTCGATTAGATTCATCTCACAAAACCCCACCATTAAATAAAAAATGTTCCAGAGTGGTGATAAAGTCATACATGCTTAATAACACAGCGTTAGACTGTAAAACACCTTCCCCTTTCCTTGCTTTCTCTCCCTCCCTCCCTCCCTTCACCTCTCTCCACACAGCTAGTAACAATGAGAAATTCCATTTGGAGGGCCACACAGACGCTTTTAATTACAGCCCGCTCTCATAAAGCAGAGCTGGAGAGCAAGGGAGAGAGACGAGTTCTGAAGCTAATCCTCAGCCAGCCTGCGAGTCAACCGTTCTCTGATTCTAACTGGCATTGCACTTTTTAGACAAAACAAAGGCTGAAAATTAGAAAACACCACAAAACCTTAAAGCTCCCCCCCAAGAGACCCTCGCTCTAACAGATTATGTGCTTTGGCAGCGCAACAGAAGAAATAACATTGCATGGATGATGGATACGGTTTTAAAATCTGAAATTCCCCTAAATCACGGCTGTCCCATCAACCCCCCTTACTACTATTATGCATTCTTAATTTACAACAGCGCAGACAAAAACATTGAGCTATTATTTTAAATTGCACCAATCACACTTTCTACGGCTCGATGTCTGGAGTTGCACTTGGATGGAGCGCAGCGCTAACACCCGCTCACAGCAGGTTGTTCCATATGTGATGGATCAGCCATACGTTGGGGGAAAAAATGGTGGCAGATGGTAGATAAATATAGGAATGTAAAATCAAAATGACAGAGCAGAGAAGGGAGTATCAGGGAGGCTGTTTTTTCTTGAGAAAAATGCTAACAGATTTCTCGAATCAAAGCATGGAAGGCAGGGTGCATCTGACGGCTGCAGGAGCAGGCGAGGCCGGGACTCAGTGCCACACAGCTCCCTCACTTTCCCTTTCATCTCGCCCATCTTTTCCCCCTAGACGTTTGTTGTAGCACCTGTAGAGCAGAGCTGCTTCCTGTTTTCAGAGGGCGGTGTACTTCTACTCTACTGCAACACTGTGGCTATTAACAGTCCCTTCTCTGGTATGCTAAACTAAACAAAGCAGCGGAGAGAAACAAAAACAGCTGTATTTAGCACTCAAATCCAAGGTCCTATTGGGAGGTGAAGATTTCAGTGACCGTGGTTTACAGTTCACCATGCATTATCCGTCTCATATATTTTCCTGCAAGCCATTCGCTGTGGGATTTTTTTGAAATATATAAAAAGGAAAATGAACGGACTCACCCGTGAACTGCTAGCTTCAAGTCAGGAACACAGATGTTGTCCTCTCCGCAGTCCAACAGAATCTGAGCCTATAAGATGCACATTGGGGGTGATACAAGGTTTAATAGGGGCCAAAAAGCATGATGGCCATACAGTAAATCATGATTAAAACACACGGCTTTTACATGTAAGGAGAATTAGGCACACAAGATAGATCAAATATCTGTTTATGGGAGACAACAGGATGAGTGCAGCAAGATGCAACATGTGGTATGACTAATACATTCCACTCAGTCACACACACAGACACACACCTGCAGTCCCCAAGACCTCATCACCACATCATCAGTCATTTATAAAAGTGTTGCGGTTTGGAGAGACAATGTCTGACTGAGTGAGGTCATGACAGGCACAGACAGACTCCCCTGTACCAGCTGTCCCGGCCGGCGCACACACATGCTTTCTGTTTGCGGCGTAAGAGAAGAAAATGGTGAATGAAGGAAGAGTCCAGCCCAGAGACCGTGCCAGAAGAGATACTCCTGTGGAGCTGAGCCCAAAAGCTGCCAGCTCGCTCCCAGCTTTCACCAGCGTCCCACATCACAGCGCTATGTGGCAAACCACACGCTACGCCACCCAGCGAACCACAGCAGCATATGATCATACGGAGAGGGAGGGAGGAGAGAAACTAGAGAAACTTACTGAGATAGAGGATATCTCTGTTGACCTGAAAGGTACAAGTGGGGGTTCAGTAGTGGGTGAAGATGTATTCAGATCCTTTAGTCAAGTAAAACAAAGTACTAATACCCCACTATAAAAATACTCAGTTACAAGTGAAAGTCCTGCATTGAAAATGTTACTTAAGTAAATATATGCAAGTGTCATCAGGAAAATGTACTTCAAATATTAAAATACTCCTATATTTGAAACTTGAATACAATCAAAACTGTTCTGTGTTAAATCAGCTAATCATTTCTGCTATACTTAGAGGCCATTATATTGTTGGGTAGTTTAATTTATAATAAAACATCTTATTTGATGAACTACATGTGTAGTTAGTAAAGTAACTTGTAACTGAAACTGTCAGAATAACGTAGTGGAGTAAAATGGTGAAAGTGGCATGGAAAGAAATGACTCAAGTATAAGTACTCAAATGTAAACTTGAGTACAGTATTTGTAGTAAATGTATTAAGTTCCTTACAGTGGGGGGAGCGACACACTGCTGGATAAGTGGCTGACCGCTGAACGTGTGGCAGGGCAGCGGCAGAGAAAGCCCTGCGGATTGCTAAATTGCATCCCGCTGCGCCTGTGACAGTGCGATGATGCTCATGACGATGAGGATAATAAATAGAAATGGAGGAGGAGATTAGAGGGAGCAAAGCGCCCCCCTTGTCATTAAACCATCCAGGGGCTCTAATTATGGACACCGTGGTAACCACCACGATAACTTGGCCACATGTGCACCCTGGGTCTGTAAATGTGTGTGTGTGTGTGTGTGTGTGTGTAAGGCAGGAAAAAGGTCCACAGGCCCGTCACTGTAGTTAAACAACAACAACACTGACCTCAGCATGTGACATAATGAGGGCAAGCATCGTGCAGTGAAATCCAAACACTAAATTTGCACAAGAAATCCATTTATCAAATTCCTACTCATTTGGTAAGAGGGTATTATTCTAGGGACAACGAGGTCACCGACTGGGATCCTTGGTGGTTTTGCACAAATGTGTGTCCGTGTACAAGATCTGGAAATGATCGCAATTAACAGATCCATCAAGATGCCTTGACGCCTCATAGAAACATGTGGAATATGTTAAGATGACAGAGAGAGTGAGACGGTGCCGAGCACATCAACCATCTCTCATTCTCACTCCAGCTTGAAGAGAGTAAGAACTTGGCATAGTTAATGAAATGTTAGCACACATTCTCAAAGCATATGTGGAAATCGATAGGGCATCATGTGTCTGATCAAGGCCAAGGCTGCAATGTAATCGTCAACTTTCACTGTTTATAGACTGCTACATTAACACAGTCTAAAGCAAGATTAATGAAATATGTTGGCAGTCTGACACGACTCCCACTACCTTTTTACACACATATACACGGGTTAGCTTTGCAGTCTTTTTTCGGTTTAAGGATGATATTTAGCCCAGGCTTGTCTCAAGGTCTTGGTTCAGCAATACACCACATCTGTTGGAGGCCCCGCAGCTTTGATATCTAGCAAGGACATCAATGATAGGGTTCAGTCTTGATCCAAAAAGATATAAACAAACCCCGGTAGAGAGAGAAATAGAGAAAGAGGGGGAGATAAAACCATGCTGATTGCCATTCCCCAAACTCTTCAATCCAGTTTGTTGTTGAACTCACATATGGTGCACGCTGTGCCACGGCTGTAAGGATGCCAACTCTACTCATTGCCAGAGGAGAACTGGCAAAATGCCACAAGATTTCAACCAGATGGGCAAATAACCTGGCTGCACCCCCACCCTAAAATACGTCCCAATCTTATGTGTCTGCAGCTCTGGAACGAGTCACCTATGTACCGTTACGCAGCCAAGCAAGCTGAGAGCAATTCCTGCTGGGACAGGGAAACTCCACTGTACATATGCCTCATATTTTCATTTTGAAAAACAGTTTTACAGACATTCTGGAGCTCTTCCCAGCCAAGTAGTTTAGAATTTACATTAAAAAGAACAGATTCATTCTTTCATTAGGGACAGGGGAAAGTCAGTGAGATGCTGGCCAGAGCTAAGAATGATAACTCAGTGTGGCAGATATTCTTATCATCAGCGCAGAGCGAATGAGTCTAAGCAAACTAAGAATCGTATGTACATTAGGGAACACTGCTCCACCATATATTGATACTAGAAGGCCATTAGATCAAACAAGGGTTAGCTAACTGTTCTGGATAGAAGATTGGGAACCCGTCAATATACCTTCTGTTCAATTGTGTTGGTGGTCTGATAGTTGAGGATGGGCCGCAGGCCGTGGGAGTCAGCAGCAGCTTTTGGATCCAAGCTGAAGTTCAAGGCCACATAAATGGAGGAGAGTTTATCTCTGAAGTCTTTCTCATCCTGCAGTCAAATAAGCACATACCAGAGTTTTTGTCAGATGCAGTTTGCACAAAAAGTGAGAATCTGTAATCGTAAAAAAAACAACAACAAAAAACAGTTCCAGCTTCATAGTTTTTAGAAAACCTGCATTTGTTCAAAAGTATTGCTGGTGATTATGACCTAAGTTACAGTCAGAGAGGTTTTTAATCAGAGAGGAAAAAGAGCATACTCTTAGGTAGATCTGGGTGTTGTTGCATATACGCTTCCCATGGCGAACCCTCACACTTCCCTGAAGCAAGGGCTGCTGGGAATCCAAGAACAGAGCCCTCCTCACTGCCCCTTTCTGCTTGTGCTTGTTACTATCGAGCTGCACCTCCACCTGGAAATCTGGAACACGTAACACACACAAATGGGCATTCATGGTTTGATGAATGTTCCTGAGTCACGCAATGACAGGGTTTTAAAAAAGAGCTCCATAAGTACACACAATGTAGTCAATGTAACTCAATGGTATGGGGAACACTTGTATATAAAGGAAGGAGGTATATGAAGGAAAGAGTAATTAGAGATAATAATGAGGGGTTGATGGGGAAGGAGACTAAGCACAGAGAAGGTTTGATCATTAAAAGGTAGATCACAGAAGACATTTTGCACACTGCGCTCTCATTTTTGTCGTAAAAAAAAATCCAAAAGCCACATCACCTGCCAAAAACACTTGAACTTACACACTGTTATGGATTTAAAACATTAACATTGGTGGCTATTTGACAGTTTCCGTACTTGTAATAAAGTGCAGATGTGTAATATTGGCTTACCTAGGATGTCTGGTAGGTGCTTCCCATCAGCAGATATGCAGAAACTCAGGTTGACACTGTTTTGGACAGAAAGGACAAAAAGCATGTTCCTTTATGGCCAAGATTCAGTGTAAATATACACCTTACTTGCCCTCTCTTCTTGTTCTCTCCCTTTCTCTCAAGGCCCGAGCTCCTTACATAGTTCACATTACAAGGCACGAGATGTTATGGGAATATTATACATAATATTCAAAAAATGCCAAATGTTTGGAGGCATCTGACCACTTTCGCCAGCCAAGCTGATAAATTGGTGGGTCTCCATTTCCCCCACACACACACACGGAATTGCAGAGTTAAGAAGGGTGAAATTGGGCTACTCAGGTTTCAGTGCTGACCAGTCAATGGCAGTCTATTTAAGCCTGTAGCTCTCTCCCATGACATCAGCCGCACAACAAGCTGCTGCTGTCCAAAAGTCTGCAACCCCAAAACCCCCAATCCTTTTACTAGTTAACCCACACACAAGAGGCGCAGAGAAAACACTGGAAGAAGTGAGAAAGGAAAAAGGAGTCTGTTGAAAATAAACACAGGACAGAGAAGAGAGGTGAAACGGGAGACAGAAAGACAGAGGGTACAGTGACTTCTTTCGAGGAGTAGTAAAATCTTCATGTATGAGTTCCTGTGTCTGCACGACTGTGTGCGCACGCTCACGGGAGTCTACGTGTCCTGATGTTTCCCAGCTGTGTTCAACCACCAAACAATATCTCATTCAAAGCAACAGCGAAAAAACTCCCACCCTCCGTCCCATTATCCCTTGTGCTCTCCTTTCACCCCCACCAAAACTTCATCACCAGGCAACGTAGTGTAATCAAGACACATGTGTATACAAGAGTTTCCTTTATGGATCAGGATCTGGAAAAAAGGGGGGGGCAGACACATGAGCGCGGCGTCAACCATGTCGAGCAACCGTCTGTTTCCTCTCCCCTTTTCTGGAGCTAAATGTGCACATTTAGTGGTGGAGGCCAAAAACGGCCAACAATGCTGCTATTCAGCATGTTATTTCTCTGCTCCCCATCAGACACAGTGTGATGTGAAGACATTTTCATTCAGATAAGAGAAGCTCTTGGTTCATATTAATACCGTGACTGCTGATGGAAAGGATATTTCTTATCACAACTTCCTGCCAGGATAGGAATGTTTATGCATGTGGGGGAAATGGGGAAGCCCAACATTTTGCTGTTGGGTCGAACAAATACCAACAGAGCAGCACTCAAGCAGAGTCACAGGAAACAGATTGTTGGACAAGATGCTGAACACTCACCAAGAAACAGAAATGCTGGTGTTTCCATTGGTGATTATGCAGTTCTTCTCTTCGGGGTTGATCATGGTGGGGTAAACTGTCAGAGAGGCACTGGTGTTGACGATTGGGCGGGATCTGTGGATACAAAAATAATGTCCATTTTAATCATTAAAGACTACATTTCCACATTACCTGCCTAAAAAGGAATAGTTTGACATTTAGGGAAATATGCTTATTCTCAGAGTTAAATGAGAAGATCGATTTTACTCACATATCTGCCGGTAACAAGACAGTCAGCTTAGCTTTAGATTAGCATTAAGATTAGAAACAGAGGGAAACGGCTAGCTAGCCCTGTCCAAAAGGTGGAAAAAACATCTGCCTACAAACTCTAAAACTTGCAGATGGTGGATTTGTTTACCATTGGACAGAGCCACGCTAGTTGTTAACCTCTGTTTGCACTCTTTATGCTAAGCTAAGCTGACTGTCTATTTAGTTTTGGCTTGAGTATTGATTTTCTCGTCGAGAAAGTGAATAAGGATATTTCCCACGTCAAATAAAAACAAACATGCCGCATGATGTCATACAGTATATGATTTAAAACAACGTACCGATAAAGAACTGCCTTATTAACACCAAAAGCACCAACAATGAGATCTGAGGAAATAAATGAACAAAATTAGAAAAAAATACAAAACATTTCAAAAGCTAATGATAGCCACTGCATAATGCGGCCTTACTGACCTGGGTATCCATTCATGTCCAGGTCCTGAGCACCTCTGAGAGCAAACCCAAAGCTGGCAGGAATAGCCCCAGCAGCCCACTGACCACTGATCACCTGAGATGGCTTTTCCCTGAGTCCTTCTGAGTATCCATTAAAGATGTAGACCAGTCCCTGCCGATCCTCCCCTCCAAATGGACAGCTGATAGCCACGTCTGCCAAAGGTCAAACATGAGGAGCAATATTAGTCTATACATACAAATAAAGCAACTTATATTATAAAAGGCACAATATTATACTACTATTTATAATACTAAGATGGTCTACAGCCAAAGGCTCTGTGAAACTGTACTAAGACATAGCTGTGCTTTGAACTAAATGCTATGTTCACTAATTAGCAGTAAACACAAAGTACAGTTGAGGCTAATCACGTCATTAGTTGTGCTACTTGATCATAAACTGAAGTTTTAGCAAATTAAGCTTGAGCATGAAGAAAAGTCTGTGGATGACCAAAATCATTAGGCTTCATCTTTTTGGGACCACAAAATGTAAAAAATGTCATGGCATTACAGCTAATAGTCTGGACCAAAGTATTGGACTGACTAACCATGCAATCAACATTTCCATCCAGTGCTTAGTGTAGTCTGTGTTACACTGTTAGCCTACCAAACCTCCAATCGTAAAATTAATCCCACGATTTTTTAGCTGTCCAATCACATAGGAAAAGTATAGTATAATTTAGTATAATTTCCATTTCCACTACATTTACTTCTTTACCGTAGTTTTTTTTATTTGTTATTTCATTTGCAAACTACTACAATTTAAAACACATCTGTATATCATTTAACCTAATCTTTAAATTTTCCAATTTACACTATTATTATTATCTATTATTGAAATCTCCCATCAACCCCCCTAAAATCCCCATTCTTACCATTGAAACCATCCTGGTTCAGATCCCCCAATGGTGCAATGGTGCTGCCAAATCTCCCAAACACCTGGGTGCCTGTCAGGTGAGGTAGGCGGAGCTGCAGGTCCAGGGGGCCACGCTGTAGGTAAACATAGACCCGGCCCATCTCTTCCAGACGACCATCAGAACCCCGGACCATGAACATAGGAGCTCCCACCAGCAGGTCAGCCATCCTGCAGACAAGAAAGGAAAATCACACAAACTCATTTAAGCTCAGACACATCGACGCCAGTAATGGATTGTTGGTGGCATCCAATCTAGACTTTGTCAGCTAATTATCTAGCGAGAAAGAGACGGAGCGGGACAGGGAGGTTGGGAAAAACCGACAGGGACAATGCGACTAACTCACCCATCACTGTTGATGTCAGTCGTTGCTACTGCATATCCAAAGTATGATCCCATCTGTAAAGAAAGGTGTTTCCACGACTTAAGCCAATAATCATCATCAAAAGGCATTGACATCACCAGATTTGTTCTTAGATAATACAAGACAGTCATGCTACAACAAATTTGAGATTTGCTTTCTGCATTACTAGAAAATAATGGGAGGAAGGAAAACATGAAGGCTTGATGGGTTTTATAGAATAGGCCCAATCTGGTGCCGTTTCTGTTCCAGGTCAGTTTCATTTTCTATCATGATCCTTGAGTCTAAAAAGCATAGACATCGTAGGAACACTCTGAATTGCCAGTGTGTAAGCAAATTCACTTGTGATTCTATTTATTCAGCTGAATCAATCATCACTGTTTAAACGAGCTCAGAGCTTTTCTATTCCCAGAACCATTTGCACAAATTGCCACTACACTTTCCCCTCAATAACTGAGCTTTACAGTAAACCATGGCAGAGACCAACATCTAGTTAAAAAAAATGTTGTAAAGAAAATTTGCAACATTTCTGCTTACACTGACTGAACAAATTAAGAGCTCTCATGAGGAGCAGAGCAATGAAAACACAGAGGAAGGTAAAGCATGAAGGAGCTTTTTTTTTGCAGAGCCCGGAGATAAGAGCTCTCTGACTCACCTGCTCGCCAGTGTAGTTAATTATGGTCTTCAGATCCGTACCGTTCAGAATAGACACCTGCAACACAGCAGTCACATATGGTCTTTTTATATTCAGTACGTCTAATCTAAGCACAGTCTCTGGTATGGAAATCTCTGCAAAAACAATTCCCAGTGCGACATCACTAAGGCTGTTTTCTTTTTACTTTCCTGTATCAGCCCCAAATCTAAAGCCCAGGTCTCTCATAATAATAGCACCAAAGTGAAAAGGCAAAATGAGAGCGATGCTCGAGATGTCTTACCGAACCATAAAGCATGAGTCCTTTTGGAACACCAGCCACAAAATCTGAGGTGCACAGAGAGATGAAGCAAAGATTTAGAAGAGAAAAAATACAGGTCAAGCACAGCAGGAGGGCAGGAGAATTCCAGTATTGACGACGTTTCCAGCTCAATAATCATGTAAAATATTGGAGCTGACTCAAGTTTATGGTCATTCCAGCTGTAGTATTTGCATTGCTATGTGACTGATGTGTGTTTTACTTCCTGCACGCCTCACCTAACATCGGCCATGTGCGTACATTCCCTATTTTATTGACTTACCTTCCGTCTGATCACCACTGAATTCCCCAACAGCGATGGAGTAGCCTGTAGACAAGAGCACAGACATCAGCCTCAGCTTGATATGTGTACGAAGATATGTGTGAATGTTGTCACGTCATAATTCAACTTTGATTGATCATTGACCACCTGACTGGAAAAACTTAGATAAACGAGCGCAAGCAATTGAAAAAAAAAAAAAAGTGTAGTTATCATTAAAGCACCAAGAATATATTAGCCTCTCTTACCTTGGTAGCTGTCATCATGTTCAGCTTTGACCTGTCTGGTCTGGATCTGGCCCTCCACAGACTGCATGAAATACCCTGGGTAGTACGCTTTGATAATATCCTCCTTAGCTGCAGAGATCACCTGACCTAAAGTAAGACCACAGAGAAATGAAATTAACTTGGAAGGACATATTCAGGTCTGGTTTTTCTGATTTTCACATGGTTAATTGGTATGTCCTCCATACCTTGCCAGAAGTAGCTGCCTGGCCCTCCCAATACCACTTTGCCATCCTGAAAGATAAAACCTGGTAATTACTACAATGAAAAAGGTAAAAGATTATCTCAACAATCAATGGTGGTTTACTAATAGGAACTTTGTTATTACCGTTGTGAAATCAGCACTGAATCCCCCCTGACAGTAGCCTTGTCCCACTGCATCACCGATCTCTGAAACACACAGGACAGGAGTGGTGCTTCATGAAGAGACACTATTGCACCAACAAAGACATTTGGCAGCGGTCATATTAAGATAAGGTACAGTATGTCTAGGAGATTAATTTCAACATGGATAAAGTTCTGAAGAGAGGTAGTTTTTTTTCTCCTTTCCTACAATCTATGTGTGGTTACTCCACAGCGCTGTGGAGATGGGTTTGGCAATGCGAGACAATGCAAGACTAGAAGAGAGGTGACAGTTACCTGTGCGGCAGGGAGCGTACTCCACAAATTTAGTGAAATTGTGGACTGAGAGGTAGCAGGTTCCTGTAGCGTCAGAATGGGGGACATCGTTTTCAGTCCGCCAGGAGTAGAGAGGGGCACAAGCCTGGGGTAGAGGGGAGGTAGAGAGAGGGGAGGGGGGATGTGGTGATGAATAGGGGTGAGATTTTAGGTGGGAGATGTTTTTCCAGTTGCAATATCACACTGGTGAACTCAGGAGGAGACCCAGGCCGAGGTCAGCGGTACATCTGGAGCGGGGTAACGGTCGTAACTCAACCCAGGTCACAACCTGTACTATCAGACCAAAGCTCAACTTCGAAGTCACAGGGAGGGGGCACAAAACATTTTTTTACGGTGTGTCGCGACTGGAGGCGAATGA
This sequence comes from Percina caprodes, assembly GCA_013375575.1. Taxonomy (NCBI): domain Eukaryota; kingdom Metazoa; phylum Chordata; class Actinopteri; order Perciformes; family Percidae; genus Percina; species Percina caprodes. The sequence continues at coordinate 693,727 of JABXJD010000307.1, forward strand.
CAACAAATTAATGGACAGTAGTCTGTAAGATACGTTTTAACTAAAAACATACACATTCCCACGGAAGTTAAAGTGGGAAAAGCCATCACTCAAGGTAGAAAGTTTCTCACAGCCATGTGGCCAAAGCAGGCTTCACTTAAAGCCCCAGTCATAACAGCAGAGAGCACCAGTGGTGTGGTGCGGAGCTGAAACTCTAGTCCTTCTCTCAGCCCAACCCCCAAAATCATCTCTGAGAGGGTCACCTTACCAGAATTGTGTCACCGTGAGATCGCACAGTGGCGCCGAACCATTGGTGGGACTTGAAGTCAACCTGTTGTTCTGTGTTGTTGAGCAAGACAGTGCGATCCCCTGGGGGAGAAAACATAAGAAAATAACACCGATTAATATGATAAAACATGCATTTCTTCATTTCCTTGACTTAAGTATCTTAAATTCTGCCTTCCCCTCCCAGGGAACATCTGGACAATTGGCAGAAAGCAGACTTTCAGGGTGGAATTTGAAAAGTATAATATTTGCTACTCGGCCACTGTTCAGGAGATAGCAGTTTCCTAGCATGGCCGGCTTTGTACTGAACTGGCTTAGCTTAACCTCGCTGACCCTTCACTCTGTTTGACCACCTGGCCACTAACGCTGATCGCCATCTCCCCGCTTAGACAGCAGCAGGTGACACGACAGATGGTATGGGGAGTCAGATTTAAACACAACTTTATCGGAAGACAGATGTTACATCTGTGCTGCAATGGAGAATGACATGCAAACTAATCGATTCGGCAAGGAAGTCCCATCACTATCACATAGCTCACACACTCAGGGCTGGCCACTCAGATTATGAGCTGACATCTATAAGGAAAGTGCAAATGTGAGGTCAAGAGCAACTGAACCACTCCTACTTAACCCTTTGCAGTCCTCATACATATTTCCTCTGTAGACTTTGTCAAACCACAGGCATTAGGGGTGGGAAAAGAAATTGATTAACAAATCGATTTTAAAAATATATGGTTTTATTTTATTATTTTATAGTTTATACGGTGACTACATCATATTCGTTTTCAGCAAAACAGAGCAAAATCTGAAAATGCAGAAAATACATGTTATGGATGCGTCGTCTGACTGACACAAAAAAATAGTTTTTAGAAATGTCTCTAAGTGTATTATTCAACTTTTGGTTTTGTTAGAGAAGGAGAAGAAAATCCCAATGCTCAATACTAATCGATCGCAATTCTTTCACAAATACTCGCAATCACAATGAAGGAAAATTGCAATACAAATTCAGGACAAAAGCATATCTTCGCAGGCCTAACAGGCATATTGCAAAAGAGCAGAACAGGGTGTGAAGATATACTGAAAGAGATCAGGACCTATGTGGATATGAAGAAAGCAGGCTGTGTGCCAGGCCTCTCTCTCCATGCCGGTCTTTCTTCCCAGCCAACTAGGCAGCCTGGAGCTGCTCCGTGTCTTTGTGGAAAGAGCGAAGGGGCCGGGGTCCAATAAAAACATACACACTCTGGCCCGGCTTCCTTGTAGCAACCTCCCAGTCATCTCTGTTTGGACACACACTTTTCTCCCCGTTTCTCTGTTTTCATTTTCAATGTTATCTCCATCTTCCTAGTAATTTTTCTATCTTGCCCTGGTCTTCATGTCTAAACAGACCTTTCTCTCCTTTGCATTCAGGGAGTGCGGCTCCCCCTCACCAGAGACAGTAAGCAGAGAGATTATAGTAATTTAATAACCCTAACTATATTTCTGCTTAAACTCCAACACCGGTGTTTCCTGCTAACGTTATTCATCATGGGCCTACAGCGACGAGCCCTTCTACAAGCGTTTTTTTAGTCTATAAGTGAAAAGAAGGGCTTTAGCCATACAGTTAATTACATAACCAGCGCTTCAAACGGCTCGTTAGAAGCTTGTTACTTTAACTAATCTGCCGTAGCCGCATGATACTTTTTCTTATAGCATACACCTTCTTAATGTTTTCATAACTCAGGGGTCTGTGTTTGCATAAGACCAATGCAAAGCCACCAGGGAAAGGTGGGAACTGCACAGTAACTGCGTCGGTTTGTGTCATGTTACCAAGGCAACCAGAAGTAGCAGTGAAACGTCCTCATGTAATTACAGACTGTATAACTGTGATCGGGTATCTGGCCATGTAGAAGAGAGGAAGCACATCAATAGAACCGCCTTAGGAAGCTTAAGTTCTCACATGGCAGCATTAGTTATGGCATCAGGTCTGTGTCACTATAACTGGTGATGAAAAGTTTGTTTGTTTGTTTTCTGAGAGGCGCCTGAAGGCAGCCAACTGGAGCCACGTGAAATGCTTTCAATGAAAATAGAGGAGATTCAGAGAGGAGATAGAGGGAAACCTAGAGACGGGCCCCAACAACATGTCATCTGACCAAAGTCCCCCTGGGAGGCCGGTTAGAGCGGTGTGCTGATGTGACACGGTGCCCGGCAAAGTCTCTCCAGGGACCAGCAGACGAGTGTGGGGGTCTGGACTGCGTCAATATAGACTCAATCTTGCCTTTGAACTGTGTGTGAGACGACAGCCATTAGAGGGGTTAGAGAGACTCTCAGTGTGAGTGTGTGTGTATTTTTGTGCGTGTCAGCGGGGTCGAAGACAAATGGCCAAATTCACTCATCACATCAGCTGCCCCTGTGGGAGAAGGACAGCAGGGGAACAGTGGGGGACAGAGCGGAGATACAGGGCTCTGGTTTCTCATACTTTTCTTCCTTCCCCCTCTGGCTTTCTTGCCCTCCCTCCCTTCCTCCCATCCTGTATGTGCCCTCCTCACACCCTCCCTACTGCCCTTGGTCCCCTTTCCACCTCTCAGATCCATAGACAGGCTCTTATCTCAAGGGAAGAGGAAGTGGATAGGAGCGGCCTCTGGCCACTTGACCCAATTAGTTAGGTTAATTAAGAAGGTCTAAGGCCTGTGGGTCAGAGCTCAAACACACCAAGAGACAGGGAGACCTATGACACCACTTTGGTGGAAGATAGCACTCCTTTACTGCAGCATTCATAGTGGAGAAAGTTTTTAAAAAGAAAGATTTATTGCTTTAGCCATTACTAACAGAATTGGCAAAGAAACCCATCACAGCTACAGCAAAGGAATTGCAGCAGTAAATGTCATCTATGTAACAGCTGTTCGGCATTGTCACATTTGCATGCAGATGTGCATGTATCGAGTGTTCCTCCACTGTTCGGGGATCCTGCCGTGATCCAGATGTCGGAACCGGCTCTGACACTCTGATCAGTTCTTTCAAAGGCCCTTAGAAAATATGACGGACACTCTCTGACAGCCCAGGGGACTAACCCTTCAGTGTGAGGCCACGCTGCTTTGCACATGACATCACTCGCTGTGGCCTCCAGCCAGCGCCCGTAGATGCGCAACACATTTTTTTATGTTGCAAGAAAAGCAGTGCAAAAATAGTGGAGCAAAGGGTAGAAAGCAGCGGTGTCCAATAAAAGACTGTTGTTAAAGCAGGCTTGTGAAACACTCAGTGGAATATTTCTCCCTATTGTGCATTATGGACGGTAAATTTAAGCTGGCCCACAATGCTAAACTTTGATTTCTTAGGAAAGAAGCCAGCAGTAACCGTCGCTCCATGTGTGGGATTCATGCGGTTTGTGTGCGTGTTTGAATGAGTGATTGTGTGTTTTCAAGCTACTACACACTTTGATTGTTCCTTTCCTCACCTGGCCATGGCTCCATTGTGCAAAACAGGCTGATGGCTACTCTGACAGCATACGGAAACATGAATCCATTCTATGTTAGGCATTTCCCGATATATCGGTATCGGCATTTATAATAGCCGATTAAAAAAAAAAAAAAAAATCTGAATCATTTATAATGACAAATGATTCTGATAAATGAATATTAAAAAATAAAAACGGACGGTCAACCATGTTATGATCGTTGCGGTTGCATAGTTTGTCCACCAGAGGACGCTCTACACCATCTCTGTTGGCAACACTGATATTTTTATTGCTAATGTGTTTTTATTCAAAGGACTTTAAGTTTCATATTTTAAGTTTGTATTTTTACACATTTTATTTATCAGACCTTTAATATATTTTGATGTTCCTCTGTTCTGTTATTATTATATTATTTTAATGAGAACTCATAAATAACTACAAATAACCAATGTTAGGGAAATCTCTATGTTTTGTAACGCGTTTCTGGATCCGACGATATATCGGAATATTGGATTTTGCAATAACCAAATATTCATATCGGCTTTTAAAAATCATTTATCGCTGGGGTTCTAATCCATTCATTAGACATCCTGGACTTCCTTGTGTTCTCCCAAAACCACTTTACCACCACTAATTCTGACTCGACTGAAGCTTTTTTGTCGGGTCCAGCGGTGTTTGTTTCACCTGTCATACTAACAAGACATTTCTTTGTGTGACCTATTTGTTTATTGGTTGCTTATCTCTCCGTAGCTCCAGGGGCAAGGCAACGCAAACACGGCCTGGAGGAAGGAAAAGAGGAAGGAAAGAGTATCTTCTTCAACACCCCATTTATCCTTTTCATCCCCAAAGACAGTGACACAAACAGGAAGAAAGAAAAGGATCATCCTGCATCCAGGAACCAACGTAGCCAACAACAGATCAGCGAAGTGGAACGCTGAAGCCTGATCCTGACCTGTTACTGACAACAGGAGGCAGAGAGGAAATACTCTGCTGGCTTCAATAGTGTACAGAGAAGCAGCAAACCTCAGCTATTTTAAGAGAGTTCAAAACACCATCTCCATTTTCTCTCCAAACAACCAGACAGATGCAAGATTTTTAATTATGCATAGATTTATGCATTTGTCTTCTAATCAAATATCAGGAGAATAAAAAAATAGCTTGGCAGCTGAGTTAACAGTACAGCTCTGTCATAATGCTTACCTTTAGTATCAAACTCGATGGCGTGACAATCTGATTGGCTGAGGCTCCATGGACAGTAGAAGACGGATCCTCCCTCTGTGACGTTCAACTGCCTTGTGTTGGCCTTTGGCGCTCCTATCACCACACTCGCACTGCAAACAAGAGACAGAAAGAGAGACAACTTGCTGTAAATGTAATGTTACAGGTATACAGGTGTAGATTTTCTTCCCCAAACCATTGCTAAGCTTTGTAGCTCTTAGCCTTAGCCTTAATTAAAACAATGCATACCAGACCTCCCACTTGACAGCTTTAAACATAATGCACATTTTACTGCTTAGCAAGCTGTGTTCTGACTCACAAGCAAAACATTTTAACAGGTTGCAGCACTGTTTTACATAATCCCATACAAGCAAGGGGGGCTGCTGCTATGACATGTGCACGTGTAAGGATCACAGTCCACTTGTGCAGTCAGAGACACAAGGAGAAACACTCACACAGTCACACATGCATCCCTGTGGGGGCAGATTAAATAGGAAAACAAGAAAGCAGACAGGCTAAGTGGAGTCACACTCTTGTTTCTTCAGCTGTGGCACTAAACTTCAATGTCCTTGGCGCTACACTGTACAACTACAGGAAGGGAAGCCGACCCCTCCTACTGACATGGAAAGAAGCAGTGAGGGTACAGGTGAGCCTTCAGAGATGAAAGAGAAGTATGTTAATGGGGAAAACAAAGATTTAGAGATGGTTAAAATGATGAAAAGATAATGTGGCTTAAGTGGATGGCTAAGCCATTACCTCATTCTGGACCCACTTGACCCGACAAGCATCACAGGCACAGTTGCTGGCATTGATGTGGGTAGAAAGTCAAAGGACCATTGAGACCAGACGGTGTCTAGGGGCTCCAAAACAGGAAGAGCACACCCTTTCCGGCCCCAGATCTTCCAATAGTGCGAGAGTGTTTACATTTTGGTTAAACTTAGCATCCTGCCCCCAAGGGTAACTACTCAGCAGGGTCCAGAGGAAGAGAGGAGGCCATCATGAGTCAAAAAGCAGCAAAACCGTGCAATTTCTTTTTCAAGGCCTTGTAATCCACAGTAATGAATCCCACTGAACCTATTAGCTCAGATGACAAAAGGCAGAAAATTATGGGTTGGTTTATGGAGAATGAAATCTAACAGAAGTGGGCCAGAGAGCGTTGGTGGTCAGTACAAAGCTTTGAATAATTTCATCATGTGTGGTTTTGAAAACACCCAACTGTGGGAGAACAAAGGAAAGGTCACAGAGCAGAAGGTATGAGTGTAATATCACAATGATACTGTGGTCTTAATACCTCAGAAGAAACACAGTGCTGTACCAATTCCAAATGTGGAGCAGAAACTCCTGGTTTGTGTCGGAAGAGAGAAAACGAAACAAACCAGCCGGATTTGGAGAGCAAGAAACATTTTCTGACAGCATATGCAGACGCAGGAAGATCCCAGTAAAGCAGCAGGGCTCCACCTGTACAATAATCTAAGTCACAGAGTGGCTTCCTGGTCAGGGATTCTCATGATGAGACTGCTGAGGATCACCCTGCTGCTGTCTCAGAACTCTCCCACACAGACATGAGAGCAGTCAGCTATTATTTAACACTAGGAGACCACACTCTGTTAAACTGTTCTGAACAAGAACAGTTTTATCTGAAAACGCTAGATATCTGTGTGAAAAAAAATCATTTCAAAAGATTGGCATGGATGAATTATTACCTGCTCAACAACACGGCTATGAATGTTTCACAGCAGACAGATGATTAGAGTTAACTTATATTTCTATAGCAAAAACCTTTTAGAAATAATATAAATGCAAGCACATGTATGCAATAAGCGACACCACTGGAGCAACATGCACACACTAACGGGCCCAAGGCAACTGAAAGCTGCAGCATCTTTTGTTGAAATCAGATCTGAACCAGTCCAGCCATCTGAGTCCAGCCATAGTTGGCTGTGGCAGCTTTTCAAAGGGGAAAAAAAAAATACAGGAAATAACATAACAAGAAGATCATGCTTTAATCAGCAAGTTGGCGGTTGAAGTGAGTTTTCACTACCTTGCACAGATGCACACAGATGTGCAGACACACAAATAGATTGATAGCAATCTGAAAGTACTGTAAATGAGGAGGAATTAGCATTTCATGGGTCTTTATCTGACGAGGATCAGTCTAAAGCGGCATTTCTCCACCCTACACCTTATCTGCTAGCTGTGTGCTTAGAAGGTAGAGCTTAAGTGTCATTAGCATTTAATGAAGCTGTAACTGCAGTCGGCTGAGTGCTGCATTACAAATTCCTTTGTGAAAGTAAGTGGAGTGTATGAGCAGCTCTTGGGATGGGTATGCAAATAGATGTAATTGGTTGGAGAAGAGATGGGGCGGGGGAGCGGTGCTCAGCTGTTCAGCTGAAGGACAGACTCGTTGTGTTGAGTCCGAGCCTCTGTGTGTGGTTAAAAGTGAGTTGAGACAAAAGGCTGTTCACAGAGGTGATTAAAAAGCAGCACCATCACAGGTTTGATGGGGATCACAGCAGGCTACGCTCAGAACGCATCTGAAAAGCCATAGTCGACATTCCACTGCCAGGAGTGGTCCGGTGCCGCCGGAAATTACGCCGACTGTCTTTCATTTCGGCCGGATGTCCGTTACTTTCAGCTTTCTTTGTGTTGGCATTTGTAAAGATTATTTTTGGGTCATTTTAGGCCTTTATTTCCACAGGACAGATGAAAACATGAAAGGAGAGAGGGGGATGACACGCAAGAAAATGAACCAGCGGCCTCTATATGTGTGTGCCTGCTCTACCAACTGAGCTACCCCGGCCACTGTGTTGGCGTTCTAACCTCGACTATGGTTAACTGCTCCTCAGATCTCTGCAGGGTAAATCCAGACAGCTAGCTAGACTCCACCCAAACAAGTTCCTTCCCGGGGCTACTTTGCAGAGGCGGCGTCGCCCATGACGATTGTGACTGGTTTAAAGAAATGCCAATAAATGAGAGCATGTTTTTCTCCCATCCCAGATTGCTGTGTGGACTAGCTAGACCCTGCTCCGCAGTGCTGTGGAGGAAGGTCTGGCAATGAGAAACTAGAAAAGCCATGGCCAATCTTAAGTGATGTTCACTGAAATGTTTTGGATACTGGAAATTACACCACTCTTCACTTGCCCATTTGGACAAATAGCAGATGCCGTTTTACACACACAAGAGAGCGACTTGAGCAATGTCCCAGTGTGGAAGTACGAAGATGAAAAGCATTAGCGGCTTCACCATGTCTAGCATAGTCAACCCCAACAGCTGCCATTCAGCAGCCACTAATGACCTCCACCCCCAGCTGACAATTAAGCATTAATTAAACTACAGTAAGTAATTTGGGCTGCAAGTGAGGAATGCGTAAACAGCTTCACTGTAACTGAGGACTGGGTCTGTCTCATTTGAAACTCAAGCAATCAGAGGACATTCTACCAAAAAAAAAAAAAAAGTCTTCCACCACACCGCAATTGCCAGACTTTAACCACTATTTTATGTGGGGGTTGAGAAATTAGGGGTGATGCAGAATGCTGGAACTTGCTGATGTGACACTATTGTGCGTAGCCATGGCTAATGCACTTTATGATGAGGTTACGGAAGGAGGTTGTCAGAGGGCAAATTCCTCTGTTACCCCCCCGCTCCCTTTTAGTCCAAACATTCTCCCCACCATTCCACATTTAATTGTCTTCCACCCAGCTGCAAAGCTGATGTCACTTGAACACTATTATAATCGCCTTAAGTGCGAAAGAAGGGGAAAATCACAATCACATTTGTTAAGTTTGCCAGTGCCGGCTGCAGTCACCATCTGCAGTCATAAACGCAGCTCAACGAACGCTGTGGCACAGGCCCAAAAGGAGCGAGTGGAGGTGTGTGTGTGTGTGTATGGGGGGGGGATTGGCCTTCAAACCTCAGCAACACCTGAGTAAAACACGTACAGTGACCCATGGAGTCATTGGAGTGGTTCCATATCAGAAAGCAACTCAGAGGCAGTGACCTGATCTGAGCCAGAGGCAGCTCATGGCCTTCACTGCACTCCATCATGCTGGAAAAAAATAAATAAATAAATAAAAACATCTCTGAAGAATCACTTCACCAGTAAGTAAGTAAGTGATTCCCCACCAGGGGTACCCATGGGGGTACTTCTGCAGTTGCCAGGGGGTATGTGTAAAGATTGGAGAGTAGCTCAACTAATTAAAAAAAAATATATATATATATATACACAACATGAAGTCAACTGTAACACCTAAACACTACGTGTTGCAGTTAAGAGTGTGTGAAAGCTGTTAAATATAATGAATAAATGTAGAAATAAACAACTACTTAAAAGTAATGACAAAACAGATTGAATGCTTTTTAAAAGTAGCTGAAGTAATGGAGAAACAGTTAAAATAGCTAAAAGTTGAAATAGGTATTTAAAAGTAATGCCTCAATGTAACATTAATAGATCGTAACATTCAGATTCTCACTAAGTTGAAGCCTAGAAGGCTTGTATAAGTGTGATTGCTGACCAAACCAACATTTATATTGTATGAAATAATCAACAATATCCACTTTTATATAAGGAATAGCGTTATACAGTTAGAAAATGTGATTCAATTTGAATTGCTGAGGGGTACGTAAGTTCGTCTGACAAGGTTGTGGGGTACCTTAGACCAAAAAGGTTGGGAACCACTGTGTGAAATTGTACCTGGATCAATGGGAGTAGACCGTTAGTTGACATGTCGAATTAATTAATGCATAATTGTATGATGTCACCCTGCAGCAAGATTGACTTTTCAAAGCATGTGTGGGCACTTAAGAGTGAGATCAGCTGAAAGAATCACAAGTGGTATGTGTTGACTTATTCTAGACCACATGGAGCCATACGAATGGTCTTGCGTCCTCTCAGAATCAAGGCCAGACAGAAGCTGTTTGAGTCCTTGCGGCAGCCATACACACATACACACACACACACACACACACACACACACACACACACACAGTGCTGCTGTCCAGGAGCCTGAAGATGATGAGAGTAGCAGTGCCTGCTGGGATGGCGTGTGCTGACTACAGAGAGTCTACTGTGCTGAAGCCACATTTTCAGTCAGATGTTACTGTTAAAACCAGATAAAGGATCTGTATGTTGCTTTAAAGGCCTGGAGCAAGACATGTCTGTTATGACAACCTATGTACATTTCCACATCCAAGGACGAACTTGAAAAAGAAACCATTGAGATGTGAACCCGCACCGACCAATGTTGATCTGATAAACAGGCCAGTCTGTCAAGGATCTGAACCCACTATCACCACAAAAGCATTTCCTTGGTATCCTCAAAAGGACAGCAGTGGTGGGCAACAGGTGGCCTGCAAATGACAAACACTGCTGGCAAAAGTAGCCAAACAATGTTGTTTATTGTCACACAGGAAAAAGGTCAAATTAAAATTGATAGTTTAGACTTGATGCTTTTTCATGCTCCTCTGCAGCTGGGTTACTGGCCTGGTATAACTGAATCAGCATGTCGACACCGAGCTGATTTTGCGGTTATTGTTTTTAATTCCGACCTTTCAGCAGGCAGCGATCACTCTGTGGCTGTATTGTGCCATTGTTATGGGTGCTTTTACAGTTAATGTGTGAAAAACAGCAGCTGCTTTGTGAGAAACCACCAACCATGCAAAAAGCATTTCACGAATGGCAAGTGAGAAATTTGAAACATCCTGCTACTTTTATAAAACATCAAAATGACTTGTCGTCGAGCCTATCCATTTTCTAATACCAAACTGTTTTCCCACCCCCACACCCAAATACAACCCCTCCCTCCCCTTTCGTGGTCCAACTGCCTTAAAAAAATCCTCCTGCGGGGAGTTTAACTGCTGTTGGTTCACACCTCTCCACAATGCTAACGTCAGGGGGTCCAGTCCTCTCACCTCAGCATAGAGAGGCTGTTGTATTAAACATGGTAATGTGTGTGTGTGTGTGTGTGTGTGTGGGGGGGTGGTGGTGGTGAAGCAGCTGTTGAAACACTTTGGTCTGCGCACCCCCACAACTCCAGCCATACCCATGCATGCATGCCTGCATACATACAAATGCAACCACACATCCAGAGACAGTAATGGCCAGAGGTTACGTCTCATTTCCATCTTGAATATGACTTTTGATGCTAATTTCAATTTCAGCCAGTCAAATTTTATAGTGCCCACGGACAATGTCGTCATTCGCTAATTGCTATATAAAGGACAGCCTTTATCAAGTTACCATAGATGTGAGTCATTTTGTGACCTGGGGTTAAAACAAACCAGGCCTGCTGGCAGTCAGAGATTAAATCTAGCAAAGTGTGAGTCAGGACGACCCTGACCAACGGCTAACTCCATTCCAAAAGTAGACATGACGTCCTCTGGGCATTCCCAAACCAATGCAGCAGACATGACAGGAGGGTCTGCAGGCCCTTTAAACACATCGTCACCCTCCACACTGACATCTTTTTCCAGTGAAACACACACATGCTCATTATTTAAAGCCCCCTCTTTTACCAACAGGCCAGTAAAAGCTAGACAGGCACTTTATGTTTGAGACAGACTGCAGTGTAGCCATGCTAAGTATATCCCAACTGACCTTTACAGAGTCTAATGTTCCCAACCTACTGGGCTGATTATCATAGGTGCACACAACGTTTGACAGACAATTGAAGTGGCTTTTCAGAAGGCCGACAAATTAAGAAAGAAATGAGTCATAGTGAAAACTCCTCAAATGGAAAATAGTAAACAATTTCTGCCGTCAGACAAAGGGCCCCATTGTCTGCACGCAACGACAAGAACCTGGATGAAGAAAAGCTTGGCAGCACAAATACAGGTAAAAGCCAGTAAATTAGAATATTTTGAAAAACTTGATTTATTTCAGTAATTGCATTCAAAAGGTGTAACTTGTACATTATATTTATTCATTGCACACAGACTGATGCATTCAAATGTTTATTTCATTTAATTTTGATGATTTGAAGTGGCAACAAATGAAAATCCAAAATTCCGTGTGTCACAAAATTAGAATATTACTTAAGGCTAATACAAAAAAGGGAGTTTTTAGAAATGTTGGCCAACTGAAAAGTATGAAAATGAAAAATATGAGCATGTACAATACTCAATACTTGGTTGGAGCTCCTTTTGCCTCAATTACTGCATTAATGCGGCGTGGCATGGAGTCAATGAGTTTCTGGCACTGCTCAGGTGTTATGAGAGCCCAGGTTGCTCTGATAGTGGCCTTCAACTCTTCTGCGTTTTTGGGTCTGGCATTCTGCATCTTCCTTTTCACAATACCCACAGATTTTCTATGGGGCTAAGGTCAGGGAGTTGGCTGGCCAATTTAGAACAGAAATACCATGGTCTGTAAACCAGGCACGGGTAGATTTTGCGCTGTGTGCAGGCGCCAAGTCCTGTTGGAACCTGAAATCTCCATCTCCATAGAGCAGGTCAGCAGCAGGAAGCATGAAGTGCTCTAAAACTTGCTGGTAGACGGCTGCGTTGACCCTGGATCTCAGGAAACAGAGTGGACCGACACCAGCAGATGACATGGCACCCCAAACCATCACTGATGGTGGAAACTTTACACTAGACTTCAGGCAACGTGGATCCTGTGCCTCTCCTGTCTTCCTCCAGACTCTGGGACCTCGATTTCCAAAGGAAATGCAAAATTTGCTTTCGTCAGAAAACATGACTTTGGACCACTCAGCAGCAGTCCAGCTCTTTTTTCCTTAGCCCAGGTGAGACGCTTTTCGCTGTTTCTTGGTCAACAGTGGCTTGACACGAGGTATGCGGCAGTTGAAACCCATGTCTTTCAAGCGTCTCTTGGTGGTGGATCTTGAAGCACTGACTCCAGCAGCTGTCCACTCCTTGTGAATCTTTTTTCACAATCTTGACTAGGGCGCGTGATCCCTATCGCTTGTACACTTTTTCTGACCACAGTTTTTCCTTCCCTTTGCCTCTCTATTAATGTGTTTGGACACAGAGCTCTGAGAACAGCCAGCCTCTTCAGCAATAACCTTTTGTGTCTTTCCCTCCTTGTGCAATGTGTCGATGGTCGCCTTTTGGACAGCTGTCAAATCTGAAGTCTTCCCTATGTTTGTGTAGGCTTCAGAACTGGACTGAGAGACCATTTAAAGCCCTTTGCAGGTGTTTTGAGTTAATCAGCTGATTACTTTGTGGCACCAGGTGTCTTCAAAATTTAACCCTTACACAATATTCTAATTTTGTGACACACGGAATTTTGGATTTTCATTTGTTGCCACTTCAAATCATCAAAATTAAATGAAATAAACATTTGAATGCATCAGTCTGTGTGCAATGAATAAATATAATGTACAAGTTACACCTTTTGAATGCAATTACTGAAATAAATCAAGTTTTTCAAAATATTCTAATTTACTGGCTTTTACCTGTATACAAGCTTTGCTCCTGCAGCCCAAGCACTTACTGGTTTGATTTAGAAACAAGTCCATAAAGGAGGACACCAGTGAAAACAATAACAGAAATGAGACTGATATATATGGAGAGGGACCTCTGTGTAGACACAAAGAAAACATTGTAGCTTAGTGGCCAAAAGAGTGCTCAGTCCAATGTCAATATTAACTTAACTCTAACCCTGTTTGAAAGGGTAAACTTCAGTAAAGTGACCTACCAAGGCAGGCTGACCCTGGCATGTACTCGTCATGGCCAAACCATCCCTAATGCACATCACCCACATGTCACTGAAACACGTGCAGGGACCACCTGGATCACACTATCTCCATCAGACGCTCATCCATCCTTTATTTGATAGGGCAGTTCAGGCTTAAAAGGGAGAGAGAGGGAAAAACATGCAAGAAAAGGGCTGCTGGTTGGAATTGAACCCTTGGCCGCCTCGACGAGGTCTGAGCCTACGTACATGGGCGCATGCTCTACCAGGGATCTACCCAGGCGCCCTTTAGCACTATAATCTTACTCCTTGCTGGTAAATTAAATTTAAAAAGTGATTAAAATGTATGAATGGGTTGCAACTAACGATTATTTTCATTATCGAACAATCTGTTGATTATCTTCTCAAACAATGGATTTGTTGATTGGTCTATAAAACGTCAGAAAATGATTCCCAAAGCCCAAGAGGACATCCTCAAATGTCTCGTTTTGTCCACAACAAGCTACAACAGGCTTTATTCTCATTTGTCACAAAGAAACGGTAGAATGTGAAATTCAAATAATGCATCAAAGATATTGAGTTTACTGTCACAGAGGAGCAAAGAAACGGCAAAATATTCACATTAAAAGATGCCGGAATCAGAGAATTGTTACTTTTTATCATGAAAAAAATGGACTAAAATGAACTATCAAAATAGTTGGAGATTCATTTAATAGTTGATAACAAATCAATTAATCGCTGCGACTCTAAATGCATGTTTTCTCAACAATCCAACATTAAACAGCCACCTGTAGCTATCTCATCCTTAAATACACTCCAGACCAGGTCTGTTATTATTTACAGCCCCCTGAACTTTGACTGCTTCTATCATCAGTATGATCCACTCCCTTATCCCTGCCTGGCACAGGAGAAAGTCAAAGTGGAGTCAGTAGCTGTTGTTTGATTATGACGGGTTTGGGAAAGAGTGAGCGCTCATAATGAAGAGGAGGGGAGCCCATCTTCCCTCAACATGAAATACCATACACACACACAACAGGGTACAATATATCCTCTTGCCATTCCCGTGTGTGTCTGACAAGAGCCGGCACACACAGTTCACAGACACTATCCTCAGGCGTTCTTTCATGGTGGGCCGGCTGCCAGTGTCCAAATTTTATTTTATTACGCCAGGCCGAAGGGCATGACAGACCCACATATATAAACTTGTTGTCAAGGATGGGCGTCACACTGGGAGAAAGTAAGCCTTTATGTTCGCAAGCCTGTGTGGGAGAAGTATCTGCCTCCCTTGTTTCCGCATCTACAGTACATGTGCTATCAGATGTATATGGTTATATGGTTAATGTACTGCTATAGTCCAATGAACACAAGTATTCAAAGTCAGAGCCAGACTAATAGCAGCTCACCCTGACAAGAAGAAACTCCCTGTGCAACCCTCAGCTGACCTCACCCCTGGATTCCAGCTACTCCCCCACTCCCCATGTCTCCATGATGATGGCGATGATGATGATGTGATGGCAAAAACATGAGATAACACAAACACATTTCATGACTCCACTGATATTGTCCGATACGTGTCAACTTCTAAGAAACTGTGAATGAAAAGTAGCAGAAACATGTGCTTTTTGCAGATAAAGCGGTGAGTCATGATCTTAAAATCTGCTCTCTCGTACCGTTTTGTTTGACATTTAACTTCTGAATACATATCATCCACGGGGAAATTACAGGGCACTGGGTTGAAGGAGGCTACACTTAAACCTTATTCCTGTTCTGTTCTGCACTTAAAACCCATTGTCTGATCTCTTCCTCCATAGGCCTGGCGTCTCGACTGTAGAAAAGTTCAGATTAAGTCATCAGTAAGATGACGTCTACTCCGTCTCACACTTAATGGGTCGAGGAGAGATGATGGGGAGAGAGGCTAGACAGTGGGGGAAGGTATAGGGGATGGATGAATTAAAAAGCTCTGCAGAATGACATCAGCATAAGAGGATGTAAGGAGGGGGATGCTTCACGTCCTAAATCATACCTCTCTTCTGTAGCCTCTGCTTCACAGGCAGAGAGAGATAAAGACCAATCGCAACAGGCTTTTAAAGAGACAGGGAAGGCCAGGGGAAGGAGGGGGGAATCTCTCCATGTCTGAGTGTCTGCAGTCCAGGGAAGTGGGGAGGAGAAACAGGGAAACTAGAGCTGCTGCTGGCGGCCCACTCGGCACAAAGCCCTTTCTCAAATCCCAGTATGCTGGCTGGTCGAACAGTGGGCCGAGACGCCGCCGGTGCTCAGCAGACACAGACTCAGCCAGGAAGTCTGAAACCTTGACAGCGGCTGCATAACCTTTTGTTAATGGTTATTACAATGACAGGGTTCGATCCAAGGCCCAGCGAAATGTGTAGTTACAGAAATGCAACATCTGTCAGCAGCTGAATTAACACATGCCTTGTTGTTTTTTTTGTTGCTGCATCCTGTTGATATAAACACTTCATGCTCCTTGAACAGTCAGAATGTCTCACACTATTATTTTCTCCTCATACAGGGTATTAGACCTGACCACAGGCATGTATGCATGAGTTTAAGTCCCTCAAAGTTATTGATGCCAAAATTTTCTTAAGGAAGAATGTGAGACAATCACAGCATGCTGCTGGGTGTCAGGGATCCCATCCCACTGAGCCATCACAATCTGCTGATTGTAATGCTTCCTGGCTGGCAGCATTTTAGACCAATAAGATGGGATTGCTAAAGGTTGAAGTTAACAGGCTTTTTCTGGCTTTAAAGGCTAGAGCAGGTTAAAAGGTCAGAATTAAATGTAATTTTGTTGGGCAATAAGATTAGGCACTGAGTGTGCTTCTTT
>JABXJD010000905.1:0-141407 GCA_013375575.1 Percina caprodes
AATTAACATCAGATTTCTGTTTAAAGGAAGTTTTTCCTGCCATTGTTGCACCAAATACTTGCTCTTGGGGGGAACTGTTGGGTCTCTGTAAAAGTGGATAACAGCCTTGGAATCGAATTCTGTGAGTGCTTTGAAAAGCAGCTTATTCCATATCTACTGTTGTTTTATGCCCCCTTCTATGTATAGGGCCAGGGGTGGCTGGCCAATAGATTTGTTTGTAATTTCCTATGCACAAGCTGAGAAAGGGTGCTGCCTGAAACGTCCATTGTGGGGAAATAAATTATATCAAATTTGAGTGCTGTCCTAGTAGCGAAATATATGCTTTTAACCTCCCCTTCACCTGTTTGCAATTCAGCTATGGTAAAATAGAGAAAGTATGAGTCTTTATAGCAGTTTAATCAATTGGTGATTTTTTTGTCAATCAGCGTCCTCAAATGTAATCCGAAAAGAGCAAGTATTTGATTGCCACAAGAATGGTAAAACTAACAGGAGTGAAGAGTGAATTGTGCCTCATAAAATGTTTATTGTGCATATTAACAAAACATACAAGATGTGTTTGCAGTACAAAATCATTTCTACATTTCCAGTAATCCACAAACATGGGCACCAACCAAGGTGTTGGACATAACAGATAAAGACAGACAGATAAAATGAGAACAAAATATAATCTTGAAGTAGCACCTTGAAGGCACCATTACATTACGGTCCGATTCATTGTGGCTGTACAGTGTAACTACTGTTTACAACCATGTAATAGCTTTCACCCCTGTAGAATTTTAGAGCTGTTTTTACTCTAAAGTCAGACCACATTTCCCCAAACCCTAAAGCTACTTCCCGGCATTTTTGTTTTGAATTGGAAGGGCATAAATAAGGCTGAAACTATGTAGAGAACTGTAACAACTACATTGCCCTCATTTGTTCGTGGCTCAAAATGAATACAGTAATGAAAACAGACATATTTTAAGTGTCATTTCACCATTTGAAATGAGAAGATTTTGGCTTGGGCTGACACCAAACTCTTCATGCTTACAGTATACAAACATGTAGAATATATGTATTTGTTCTTTCCATTTCATCCTGTGCAGAAAAATGGATAACAGGTATATAGTCTGTGTTACTTAAACACATAAGGGTAGGATGTGCAGTGGGTTCTCTTTATTCTGTGAGTGTGGGGGAAGGTTGTCTCTTATGTGTAATGCATGTTTACTGTATGTTTATTGTGTGTTCATGTGCGATGCATCGCCATTTTGTTCTCTTGATTGCTCAGAAGACAATAACGGCTTATCTTATTTAAACACGTGTAGTAGGATTATGTTTTATTTAACTAATGTCTGTGTCCAGTCAGTGGGGAGGTTAACTAGTGATGACACAACTAGTGATGGTATTTTTGAGAACAAGGTAAAGGAAGAAAAGACAGCATTTAAGCCCATTTAACACAAGTCAAGTATAATGTGCTTTCTCTAACATCCAGGCAGCCTTTACTGTAGGTATTTCTGTAAAGCATGAAAATCAACTGTCAATTGAAAAAAATCACAGTGAATGCCATGTCTGATGTTGCTGTCATATGAGTTGGTTAATTGTTGCATATTGCAGTGCTGACGTTTAAATCAATCTGCACTTCAAACTGAATTAAATGAGAGCAGTGACTGCCTGGAAGAACTCATTCAAAACTCTAAAACAACCTAACCTACATTTGGTTAACATTCAGTAGGAATGTAAAATAGGGGGATGTGAGAGCTAAAAGCCGTACAGTGTTTTTTCATATATCAAAGACACAAAACATCTGACTCTAACTGTGGTGTTTCACACTGTGTGTTGTTGCAGAATATAACTATATAAGAATGAAGAAATGGACAATGCATATCCATTTCCTCCCACTGTACAAAAGTGAAGCCAAAATGGGCTCTGCAATCTGGTAATTTTGGAGCTTGAGTCTGCGCAATAGTAATTGGGCCGCTGAGCTGTCCCACATATACACCCGCCCAACCAATCACGGGTCAAGCACAGCTGTCAACCATGATGTCTCAGCCCATTTTTACAGCATCAAATAACAAATAAAAACAAACTTACTTACTTACTACCTCAAATAACGGAAACCATAGTTGCTAAAAAAAAAAAAGTATTTACTTGATTTTTGTTTGGCCCATGACAAATCCGCTAACATAGAGAGGGTGGGATTTATGACCTATACTGCAGCCAGCCACCAGATGTTTTGATTTCACTTATACCAGGGTCTGCAACCTGTGGCTTCTTAGCCCCTCTCCAGGGCTCCCTGTGGCTTTGACAAAAACTGCAGTAACTTGTGGCAAAAGCTGAGACTATTGAAAATGTCACCCTGCGGTGTCCAATAATGTAATCAGCAATCATACTTGTCAAGGCACGTTCAGACCAGAAAAAGGCACAGCAGTGCCATGCAGGGTTGAGTGGATATGGAAGTGTCACTTAAATTGTTTTTGTGTGACAGTCTATTGTGTTCTTTAACCCCCCAATGTAGCACAAGTAGACTCTATATTTCATAATTATGGTTTTCTCTCAGATTGCTTATAGATCTCCTCGTTTCCAGCACTTAAAAGCAGCTTAATTTCTCTGAGACAGAGAGAAAGTAAAGAGACAAAGCAACTGTGCTTAGTTGTTGCAGAAGACAGTCAGCTGTCACAAGCACTGAACTGACCAGAGATGTGTTACAGCTGACTGCTTCCTGCAACAAGCTCCAGCAAAAAACACAGTCCCTCCGTCTGTTTTCTTTTCCTCTTTCTCTGTAAATTGAAGCTGCCTTCAAGTGTGGTAGGAAATGTTGACATCTATAAACAATCTGACAGAAAACAATAGTTAAAAAAATGTCTACAATGGGGTATTAAAGAACACAACGGGACACCACACAAATGCCATTTGAGTGACACTCCCATTGCTGCACAACCCTGCAGGGAATTGCCGGATATTTTCTTCTGGTTTGAACCTTAAACCACGCATCAACCTAGGGCTGCACAATTAATCAAATTTTAATCACGATTTTTTGATCAGCGATTATTATTATTTTTTTAATGCGTCATTTTATACAACGCCACGGGGTTTTTTGCATAGCGTAAACCTCTGTCTGCTCATGTGCATGTCAGAGTTGTCCCTGCACCGCGCAGCTTAGTTTCTAGATGTAGACAGTCACAGAGGACAGAGTAACAAGAGGACAATTCAACAGATAGCAGTCGGTTATACGGCGGTCTCAAGGTTTACCAGTAAACGCAACATTTTGTCCCGTCTGTGTCTTTCAGACAACAGCAGTGACCAGTGCTAGTTGGTGCTAGTTAGCGTCTGTTAGCTGTTAGCTGTTCTAGGACGCACCGGTGCTAATGTCCTCGGATCCGCTGCAATGTTGTTTATATGGATATGGTTTCATTTTGCGTTACATGACCCATTTCTTCCGTAAAGCCGTGCCTGTGTTGGAGCTCTCCTCTATTCTCTCTCCTCTAACTCTCCGCGCAGCCCGGCCACACAGCGCCGGTCCACACTTCTGACATTTGTCTACAGTTTTAATTGTTATCAACACAGCTGTATATTGTTAAATATGAGGGGCAAACCTGTATTTGTACCAGTGTTTCCGCGGGTAATTGCTATTGCGGCGGCCACGGCGAAAAACACAGAAAAATAACAGAAGTTATTGAATGCAACAAACTTCAGTTGGTAGAGTAATAGCGACACGGAGCCTGCTGGACCTGGACCAGAGATGTGACCCATGGCCAGAATATCATAGTTCATAAAAATGCAGTGCAGTAACGATACAGACATTTCATACACACAACGTGTGTAACTTCACTGACCCGCTGTTCAACCCGTGCTGGACCCGTTCATAATGATCAGCCGTCTCTCTGTGAGTAGCACCCCCCCTCTCTCCTTAACTCTTTTAATCACTTATTGTTGAAAACAAGTGAAGGAGCTTTCTCAGAGATGCATTTAAAATATATATATATATATATATATATATATATATATATATATATATATATATATTTCAGATAGCAAATTTTCATTTACATGTGTTACAGCTGTATGTCTTCAACATAAGAAGAATGTAGCACAATATGGACGTGAAAGCGGTTATAAATAGCCTATGTGGCAATCAAATTTGTTTCGGTTAAAATCAACAAATAATCGTGATCACAATATTGATCAAAATAATCGTGATCCTCATTTTGGCCATAATCGTGCAGCCCTACATCAACCCCTGGTGAAAATAAAACACAGCTGGCATTAACAGCCCAGTCCTAGCCCCCCACTAGCCTGTGGTCCGCAGCCTGTGGCAGATTGCTGGTGCGTCCTCAGGTTGCAGATCCAGGCGAACCTTTTCCCACACTTTTCACAGCTGAAAGGTTTCTCCCCGGTGTGAACTCTCTGATGCTTCTTCAGGTTCCCAGCCTCTGAGAAGCGTTTCCCGCAGGTGTCACAGCGGAAAGGTTTCTCCCCCGTGTGGACTCTTTCATGGGCCTCCAGATTGGACAGACCAGAGAAAGCTTTACCACAGGCTCGGCATATGTATCTCTTCCTGCTGCGCTCGCTGGCACCATGCTGGCAGCCTGGCTTTTATTATGGCGAGTTAAGAGGTTGGCTCGATGCTGCACAGCAATTGCTACCTCAATGCTGGCCAACGCCGCTGTGGATCCCCCGACAGATCTGGAGCTCATAGTCCTACTGTTTGAGCTGATACCAGAGGTAGTTGTTTTATCACCACTGTGAGTGTGAATGATAGCAGCTGTGGTGGAGGACCGTGCTGACTGTGCAGAGGGAATGCTGTGTTGTTGCTGAGAGATCCTGTTGCTATAAGGATGCTGCTGCAATAGCTGAGCCTGTGCACTTCTGATCATGACTGGTTTTCTGCTCCATGTAGGCTGGGAGGATGGAGCCTGCATCCTCAGAGGTACGGACACAGAAGGCTCTGCTGACAGGCCTGGGAGCAGAAATTACAGAGAAGTCAGCACACATTCATTACATAATTTTCTCTGAATGACTTAAAACTGCACTGAAGAGTGAAATATGTCATTAGGGCCCAAGCACCGACAGCAGAATTATTATTACTGCTTTCTTCCAGCAAATGAATTGCCTTTTGAGGGCTCAAAACTCACCAAAATTGGCGGCATCAATCCTGGTTTACGTATTTTAAGGGTTTTGGGAATAGACGCAGAAAATGGCTCGCTAGCGCCCTACAAAGTTAAAGAAAATTGAGCCCCTGCAGAATGTTTAATTCAATTCAATTTTATTTATAGTATCAATTCATAACAAGAGTTATCTCAAGACACTTTACAGATAGAGTAGGTCTAGACCATACTCCAGAATTTACAAGGACCCAACAGTTCTAGTAGTTCCCTACAGAGCAAGCAACAGTGGCGAGGAAAAACTTCCTTTTAGGCAGAAACCTCGGACAGACCCAGGCTGTTGGTAGGCGGTGTCTGACGACCGGTTGGGGTTAGAATGAAGAGTGGCAATAACAGTCACAAAAAATAGTAGTTTGTAGTAGTTCTTTGTAGTAGTTCATGGCATAGCAGGGCAATAACAAACTAAGACTAACAAAACTTTGTACACATATGAAGCATGTCAAGACTTACAAAAACGTCATTGGAGCATACCCTAAACCCAACAGGATGTCCGACATTTTTAAATGAAAGTTCAAAATTAGTGTGATTTTGGCCATCTCCACATGTTGTACTTTAACCATAGACAGCTAAAGAAACTGACCTACAGATCCCGTTGCTCTGGATATTAGAAGCACTTTTCCGGTGATAGCTGAGCGTTACTGCGCAACCTCCAACTAAGATTGACAACGAAGATGTGACGTGAGCAACCTGTCTGAAAGTTGTACTGGAAACTATGGGCACATTATTTATCTAGTTACTTTATGAACATGTGAGAATATTGACTTAAGTTCTGATTTCTATTTGTTTCTGCCTATATTCTCCAACCTATGTGTGGTTGTGTCTGTTCTGTTATACATAATTTGCCTCATTCAGTTTTATTAAATAAAACTTCTGTTGAATGGACAAAACTTCTCTGTGGCTCAGCTCATGCATTCTGACCAATGGCCCATGACAATGGCAACCAACCTCAAAAACTGAAACCGCCTTTTCATGGTCTTTCGAGCCAGGAATAAGACTATTGTCATGGATGCAAAGCCATTAGATGAGACTCTGTGGATTAACTCAACCTCCTGCTTATGTTGAAGATGATGAAGTCCAATATCCTGGAGTGAAAGGTGCTGCTTCCAAGACAGTATGCACACATTATACAACAGACACACATGGGCCACAGGATTACGGTAATGGGCAAGATGAAATGACTGATCCTCCTGTGCCTACGGATTATGTTGAAATCATGGAGGAAATTTTAGTGACAATGAGGGTATTTAGCATATGATGGATAAATCGTCTACTCCTCATTCCTCCTGTTCATCCAGGTAAGCGTTATCTACAGAGAGCTGCCACTCAGTGCGTTGCCCAACAGCAGTTTCCCAAGCACAGCAAGCCGCTTGATTTCCAAGTGTTGAATTGCAATATCGCTCTTCCTCCTGTCCACAAGTGATCAGACATCATCCTGTTGCAATGTCTTCAAGCCGTTATTTACGTGGCTTTCCTAACCTCGATAATGCAGTTCCTTCAGCTGATCAACCAATACCTTTACGAGAGCTACCACCTCCCAGTTTTTCTGCAGCACCGGCAGAGGTTAACGTACAAAGGACAAGTGCTCAGCCTTTTGTTTCCTTCTCCCCCCAGCAGAGGCAGTATTACCCTTTAAGGTCTCAGTCTTCTACAGCTCATAGTCACCACAAACAAACCTTTGGCACCCCCTACTGCAGAACACGTGTATACAAGTTTGAGGGTCCTTCTTTCCCAGACCTTACTCGAGAGGATGAAATGCCGTACAAGATGTTACAGATGGCACTCAGTAATTTACTCAACCCTAATGAAACAGAGCATTTCAAATATCATGGTCTTCTGGATAATCTCAAAGTGGACCAGGCCAAACAACTAGCTCTTGCCTTTTCCTATGCTTCTGACCCACACACTCAAGCCATTAATGCTCTTAAAGAACGTTATGGGCACTGAAGGAGCTCAGGAACATTATGGATCTCCCTCCTATCAGAGTAGGTCTGTTTAGCACTATGGAAGATCAAGGACATGAAGAACTTCTCTGTGGCTCTCATGTGGATTGTTTACTTGAAAAGCTGCTAGCAGAACACTCCAGCATGTCTACAGAAACCAATGTATCATGAAGTATGACTTGCTTTTGTTGTCATTCTGGTTGCAATCTGAAGTTCCTTGTAACCAGAAAGGAGATTTCCATCTTCCATGAGCAAAGACCTTCCTGTAAGTTCATACCTGCTCCAACCACAATTCTACATGGGGCACACAAACCAAATTAATCCATGCCAACCCCAGAAAACCTTCCCAAGTCAAGAGCAACCTGTGCCTACTGCCAATCATGTGAACATCATATCAGCAGATGTTCTGAATTCACAGATAAGACAAAAGCTCAAAAGGTAAACTGGATAAAGGAAAATAAACGCTGTTGGTGCTGTGCTCACACTCACCAAGCCGCTAAGTGTGACCTGCAGAAGTTTTGTGCCACCTGCAAAGGTAGACATCCACAAATACTGTGACAGATGAATCAAAGATCCAAAAATCCTTCTACTTCACTTGTGAGGACATTGTATCTGGACCGACAGAGTGACTGCAATGATATACTCCTGAAAGTTGTAAAAGTGCTTCTTCAAAATGGAAAGAAAACCTTGGAAACTTATGCTGTCCTTGATGATGGTTCTCAACGTACCATTTTTCTGTGGTCAGCTGCTCAGCATCTCTGCCTGGAAGGTAAAGCTGAAAAACTATCGCTCAGAACTTTTCGCAAAGGACTTAAGCCTTGGACCAACACACCTTGGGGTACTGCTGCGTTTCAGGCAACATGCAATAGTAGTAAGTGGTGACATTAAAGGCATGTTTCACCAAATCCATCTCCAGCCCTAAGACAGGCCCCTTCTTCGATTCCTGTGGTGTGATATGAACCAAGATGTTCCCCAAACAGTGTACTAATGGCAATTCCTTCTCTTCGGTACCAAGTGTAGTCCCTATTGTGCAATTTATGCCCTACAGAAACATGTGAAAGACAAAGAACCTGATAAATTGGTGCAGAATTCAGTAACTCAGTGCTTCTATGTTGACAATTGCCTGCAAAGCTTTCCATTATCCGTCGCAGCTTGCACACTTCTTGACAAATTAAGAGCTACCCTTTCAATTGGAGGTTTTGACCTCTGTCAATGGGCAAGCAACGATCCTGCTGTCATCAGCCATTTACCACTTGAAGCAAGATCTGAAAGCAGTGAACTTTGGCTCTCTGAAGGCTGTGCGGATCCCCAAGAACGCACACTAGGATTGCTGTGGGACTGCAAACCTGACCTCCTCAGGCACAAATACAGAACCTTGGAAGCACATACCATAACAATGCGTCACATCTACAGAGTCCTTGCTTATCTGTATGATCCATTAGGCTACCTCCTACCTTTCACAACTCGTGCAAAAATTCTGGTTCAACAACTATGGAGAAAGGAACAAGAATGGGATGATCCTCTTCTTCCACAAGGCATCCTAACAGCTTGGATATCCTAAGAAAAGGAACTCCTCTATTCCTCAAATCACCATCCCTCGCCAAGTGCATATCTTTTGTGATGCTTCTGAACATGCGTATCGTGCTGTTGCATACTTAGATCAGAAAATGACAAAGGCCAAGTAGAGATTAGTTTCATATTAGCCTGTTCACGAGTTTGGATACTATGTATCCCCAAAGCTGTGCAGTACCACTGGACTCATTCAAGTTATAGGTCGATTACGTCAAAACGATCAACTGGATTCATCCAATTGTACTTGTCCCACTCACAATGTGACAAAATTGATCATTCAGCATTATGATGGCAGATTGCTCCACACTGGATCAGAAAGACTCTTCGCTGAAATACATAGAACCTGGATCTTGAGAGGACGGGAGGCAGTACGCAACTGTGTTTCATGTCAGAAATGGAGACCAAAACAGATTGTTTTGGACCATACAATGTCAAGATGGGCCGCCAATCTGAGAAAAGATGAGGTATAATATTCAAATGCCTTTCAACCCAATGTGTACACCTTGACATCCTCAATCATATGGATACAGACTCCTTCCTCATGGCTCACCAACAATTCACTTCTCGGAGAGGAAAACCAAACAAGATCCTATGTGATCAAGGAACCAACTTCAGAGGAGGAAAGCATTACAGGACACTTTACATAACCTTTCTCCCACTCTCCAGTCAGTCCTAGCAATGAAAAACATCCATTTCCATTTCAATCCTCCACACGCACCCCACTTTGGTGGAATCTGAGAGTGGGAAGTACGCTCTGTAAAGAGTGCACAAGCATTGGTGCACAAATGTTACTAAAGAGGTTCTGAGAACAGTGTCAATTGAAATTGAAGGCATCCTTAATTCAAAACTACATGGCTATGTGTCTTCAGATATTGCTAGATGTGGATGCAGTCTCCCCCAACCTTCTCATCATGGGACGACATGATGCAGCGCTTATTTTGACACTTGCTTTCCACACCTACCTAACTTCCTTTCCTCCCCGGTCCACATTAATTACCTGATTGAGTTCACCTGGTCACTCCTTATTTAAACACTGCACTCCTTCACAATCAGTCTTTTGCACTTTTTACACTTTTTTGCAATCTTCACATGGGGCGGAACCTTATAAGATGAGTTTTACTTTGTACGTTATTTCTTGATAACATTATTTATCTAGTTACTTTATGAACGTGTGAGAATATTGACTTAAGTTCTGATTTACTTGTTCCTTCCTAGATTCTCCGACCCATGTGTGTTGTTCTGTTATACATAATTTGCCTGATTCAGTTTTATTAAATAAAATTCTGTTGAATTGACAAAACTTCTCTGTGGCTCAGCTCATGCATTCTGACCGATGCCCCATGACAATAGCAACCAACCTCAAAAAACTGAACACTCCTTTGCAGACACGATAGACCGATTATTCATCAAATCACCTGACAGTCCATCCATCTTCATCCGCTTATCCGGTATCGGGTCGCGGGGGGAGCAGCTCCAGTAGAGGACCCCAAACTTCCCTTTCCCGAGCCACATCAACCAGCTCAGACTGGGGGATCCTGAGGTGTTCCCAGGCCAGGTTGGAGATATAATCTCTCCACCTAGTCCTGGGTCTTCCCCGAGGCCTCCTCCCAGCTGGACGTGCCTGGAACACCTCCCTAGGGAGGCGCCCAGGAGGGATCCTCACCAGATGCTCGAACCACCTCAACTGGCTCCTTTCGACGCAAAGGAGCAGCGGCTCTACTCCGAGCCCTCTCGGATGACTGAGCTTCTCACCCTCTCTCTAAGGAGACACCAGCCACCCTCCTGAGGAAACCCATTTCGGCTGCTTGTACCCTCAATCTCGTTCTTTCGGTCATGACCCAGCCTTCATGACCATAGGTGAGGGTAGGAACGAAAATTGCCAGGCTTTGCCTTCTGGCTCAGCTCCCTTTTTGTCACAACGGTGCGATAAACGGAATGTAATACCGCACCAGCTGCTCCGATTCTCCAACCAATCTCACGCTCCATGGTCCCCTCACTCGTGAACAAGACCCCAAGGTACTTAAACTCCTTCACTTGGGGTAAGGACTCACTCCCTACCTGAAGAAAGCACTCCATCGGTTTCCTGCTGAGAACCATGGCCTCAGATTTAGAGGTGCTGATCCTCATCCCAGCCGCTTCACACTCGGCTGCGAACCGATCCAGTGAGTGCTGAAGGTCACAGGCCGATGATGCCATCAGGACCACATCATCTGCAAAAAGCAGTGATGAGATCCCGAGCCCACGAACTGCAACCCCTCCCCGCCCCGACTACACCTTGATATCCTGTCCATAAATATTATGAACAGGATTGGTGACAAAGCGCAGCCCTGGCAGGGGCCAACCCTCACCTGGAACGAGTCTGACTTACTGCCGAGAACCCGGACACAGCTCTCGCTTTGGTCATACAGAGATTGGATGGCCCTAAGAAGGGACCCCCTCACTCCATTCTCCCGCAGCACCTCCCACAGTTTCTCCCGGGGGCCCCGATCATACGCCTTCTCCAAATCCACAAAACACATGTAGACTGGTTGGGCATACTCCCAGGCCCCCTCCAAGATCCTTGCGAGAGTGAAGATCTGATCCGTTGTTCCACGGCCAGGACGGAATCCGCATTGTTCCTCTTCAATCCGAGGTTCGACTATCGGCCGAACCTCCTTTCCAGCACCTTGGAGTAGACTTTACCAGGGAGGCTGAGAAGTGTGATACCCTGTAATTGGCACACACCCTCTGGTCCCCCTTTTGAAGAGGGAACCACCACCCCGGTCTGCCACTACTTAGGCACCGTTCCAGACTTCCACGCAATGTTAAAGAGGCGTGTCAACCAAGACATCCCCTCCACACCCAGAGCTTTCAGCATTTCTGGACAGATCTCATCAATCCCTGGGGCTTTGCCGCTGTGGAGTTGTTTGACTACCTCAGCGACTTCCACCAGGGAAATTGACGACAATCCCCCATCATCCTCCAGCTCTGCCTCTACCACAGAGGGCGTGTCAGCTGGATTTAGGAGTTCCTCAAAGTGCTCCTTCCACCGCTCTATTACCTCCCCATCCTTACTGTATACAGCTTGGATGATTCAATTCAATTTCAATTCAATTTTATTTATAGTATCAATTCATAACAAGAGTTATCTCAAGACACTTTACAGATAGAGTAGGTCTAGACCAGATAGAGTAGGTCTAGACTACACTCCAGAATTTACAAGGACCCAACAGTTCTAGTAGTTCCCTCCAGAGCAAGCAACAGTGCGACAGTGGCGAGGAAAAACTTCCTTTTAGGAAGAAACCTCGGACAGACCTCGCTTCCCTCCTGAGGTGGCGAATGGTTTTCCAGAAGCACCTTGGTGCTGACCGAAAGTCCTTCTCCATGTCTTCTCCGAACTTCTCCCACACCCGCTGCTTTGCCTCTGTCACGGCAGAGGCTGCAGCCCTTCGGGCCCGTCGGTACCTTGCAACTGCCTCCGGAGTCCTCCGGGATAACATATCCCGGAAAGACTCCTTCTTCAGGACGGCTTCCCTGACCACCGGTGTCCACCAGGGTGTTCGTGGGTTACCGTCCCTTGAGGCACCTAAGACCACAGCTCACCGCCGCAGCTTCAGCAATTGAAACTTTGAACATTGTCCACTCAGGTTCAATGCCCCCAGCCTCCACTTGGATGCCCGAAAAGCTCCGCCGGAGGTGTGAGTTGAAAGTCTGTCGGACAGGGGCCTCCTCCAGACGTTCCTAATTTACCCGCACTACCCGTTTGGGCTTACCAGGTCTGTTCAGAGTCTTCCCCCACCCCCTGACCCAACTCACCACCAGATGGTGATCAGTTGACAGCTCTGCCCCTCTCTTCACCCGAGTGTCCAAAACATACGGCCTCAGATCAGATGAAACGATTATAAAATCGATCATTGACCTTAGGCCTAGGGTGCTCTGGTACCACGTACACTTATGAGCATCCCTACGTTCGAACATAGTGTTTGTGATGGACAATCCATGACTAGCACAGAAGTCCAACAACAGACAACCACTCTGGTTAAGATCAGGGAGGCCGTTCCTCCCAATCACGCCTCTCCAAGTATCTCCATCATCACCCACGTGTGCGTTGAAATCCCCCAGCAGAACTATGGAGTCCCCTATTGGAGCCCCATACAGGACTCCATTCAAGGTCTCCAAGAAGGCCGAATACTCCGAACTCTTATTTGGTGCATATGCACAAACAACAGTCAGAGTTCCCCCATCACCCGCAGGCGTAGGGAGGCGACCCTCTCGTCCACCGGGGTAAACTCCAACGCAGCAGCGCTCAGCCGGGGGCTTGTGAGTATCCCCACACCCGCCCGGCCCCTCACACCCTGGGCAACTCCAGAGTAGGACAGAGTCCAACCCCTATCCAGGAGTACGGTTCCAGAACCGAGACTGTGCGTAGAGGTAAGCCCCACCAGATCTAACTGGTAGCGCTCCACCTCCCGCACAAGTTCCGGCTCCTTCCCCCACAGAGAGGTGACATTCCACGTCCCCAGAGCCAGCCTCTGCCGCCCGGGTCTGGTCTGTTGAAGCCCCTGACCTTCGCTGCCACCCATACGGCAGCGCACCCGACCCCACTGGTTCCTCCCAGAGGTGGTGGGCCCATGGGCTTAATCACCTGACAGTATTTTATTTATTTATTTATTTTTTATATAAAGTGCCTGCCCTTTTCCAAAGCGTCTCAGTTCTGTGTTAACAAGCTATTTGGCTCGTCAAGTTGACTTATTGCCAACTGACATGGGACGATGTTTGAGCGCTGCTTGTCTTATCAGGACATCTTCAAAAAGTCAGTAGGGTGCGCCTCGCATTTTGCAAACTGCAAATGTGCTCTGTCTAATTGGAGCAGTTGTGTGGATATGGTGAGTTTCTAGCTGTTCAAAATCCTGACTTATACGATCTTTAGTCATGTCTTTGTTGTAACAGTTATCGGTGCCAACCTGACATGATCATTTCTGCATAACAAAAACAAGAAGCACAAAAACTGACCCATTAAGCCTCTACCAAGGAAAGGAGACAATCTCTTACCTTGTGACACAGATGGCTGAACCGAGGAGAAACTCTGCCCTTCAATAATAACATCATCTTGGACACTCTGTGCTGGGTCATCAGTGGTAAAAGGACATGAAAGGCCACTGCCGGCCGAATCACTATCAGGGGCCCAGCGGGTAAAAAATGTCTCGAGTTCAAACAGAGAGTATTCAGAGCTGAGAGGATTGTTGTTGCTGGATCTCTGCTGCTGTTGTGTTTTTGGGTTGGCGGGTGTGTTGGTGTCTGGTACCCTCAGCTGGACTGCCACCATACTGCTAGGCTCTTGCGATATCACAGGCGTTGGCTGAGGTGCTGCAGACTGGGGAGGAAGAAGAGCGGGGAGCTTTAGCAGAAGAGTGGTGCAGGTGTTATTGACTTAAATCTCATTAAGGTACAGGGCTGGATGGACCATGGACATCTGAACAAACCGAAATTTTAAGAAATGATCAAATAGATGCCATGCTCTCTTTCACTGTAGAGTGACACTACTCCATAAATCCATGCAACATTAACAGAAAAAACAGAACAGACGCATCTCAGTACTTGAACTGGAGCAAAAAAGGGTGCCAATAAGTTCCTAATTCATCAAATCCATGAGATGGTCATTGCATGAGTCTTTATATTCATAGCTCTATCATGCAGGGACCCTGACTATTCGATCTAAGGAGCCTAATTCGACTGCCAATCTCAAAGTCGCAGTCGCAGAAAATGTGGTTATGTTACAAGGGATCATTCCATTCAGGCTGTTGCGCTGATCCGGCGGGGGTGTGGCTGTCCCCCGTTGGCCGATCCTGGGAGTATATGGTAGTGTTAAATGTCTGATTTTGCATAGAATTGCAAGGTTTTTCCAAATAAATCATGATTTATGGGCTATTTTGAATAAATATCAGCCCATTTATAATACTGTTAATAACAATTAGAAGTAAGGGTACTCATGTGGACAAAAATCATGTAGCATAAATGCATTAATATGTTGTACTGTATTTATTTACAAAACCTAACGTTAGGCCCGGTCCCCTTTCCAACTCCCCATGAATTGGAAAGCCTAGCTGGTGGTTAACATTACAACCCACAAAAGGTTGGTGACCACGGGAGGAGCCAGTGCACAGTTCAAAATGTAATTCTGTAAAAACAAAACAAAAACACGGTGTGCTCCAGTAATTTGGTGAAATCTAACTCTACATGGAGGCATACGCATAGATTTTTAAGCTAATCTGTACATATGGTTATTATGAATTAGAACAATGTCATGTTTTTGTCAATTTTATTAAAAGAATTGTGCCACAATTTTGTAATGTATGATTTATAATAAAAACACAAATTCGTATGTTGAGTTTTAATAAAGTTTTAATGAATTACATTGCAAACTGTGGACATTGAGCAGGATATTACCAAATTGTGACACAATAGAAAAAGCTAGTTACATTAACATGTTTATGTTTCATAACAGTAAAACGTTAAATTTACATTCCTCGAGAGAATTATTCTTGTAGATTAAACAGAAGTATGCATCAGAGGTCCTGTATTAAGACAAACTGAATGCATTTCCACTGGAAGAACATGATTAAAATACGATTTAAAAAATGCTAACAATATTATTGACTGAACATTTCTCCAAGCAGTCTTACCACTCTGTCTTGCATCTGTCTTAGATATTCCGCTGTTTTTTAACTTTAGAATGTGAACACACAAATTCACATCTTACTTTATGAACTCCATTGTTGAGTTCACCAAAAAACAGACAAAACTCTGGCATGATTTGCGGTACCAGAGCGAAAGTGGAGCAGGATGGAGCTGGAGTTAAAGCGACGCTCCAACTTAAAAAAGAGCGCTCTGCACTCCAACCAAAAAATCCTCTGCTCACACTCCCTGATCACTTGCAATAAGATCACACGCTCTGTTGAATGTGTGATATTTCATTTTTTTAGGATTTCCTTTAATGGATAACATTTTTTTTTTTTGCCGACCCCGTCCACAGCAGCTTTTGCTTCTCCAAACTGCCAAAAGAATGCTTTGCCAAAAACTTTGCCACACTCACACACTAAAAGGGATTCACTACTCCTACAACATAGGTTAATAAACAGTAGAAAGCAGCATGGAGGCCAGTGAAATTGTCACAATGGTTTTATCTATTTAGTCTCTTTCAAACTTGGTGCTAATTTGATATTCAAGCACTGCTTGGGGGTAGATGGACGAAATTTGTGGCCGGGATGACAGAAGTTACCGATGGAGCAGACGCTTATCATAGCATTGCACCAGAAATCAGCGTAAAATAGGTGCATCTACCAGAGTGTCCTGTTTCCATTACTGCTGATTGGAGCTGGAGCCAAGAAAGAACAGCACCTGATGCAGATCTCTCCCGGGAGTGAAGGCTGATTCAAAAGCAAGATGGGTTTTTTGGCCAGTGGCGAAGAGGTATAAGGTGTCCCTGACTGCATGCCTACATTTGTGGGTGGTGTCTCTTTTGGTGTTTTTTCAGGTTGCTAGGGTCAGAGAACCTCTCAGGGCAAAGCGAGCACTGGTATGGCCTTTCCCCGGTGTGGATGTTCCTGTGGATCTTCAGGTTCCAGAACTGGGAGAATTTTTTGCCACAGATGCTGCATCCATACGGCCTCTCTCCTGTGTGTGTCCTAAGGTGGGATTCTAAATTTGCTGCTGAGCTGAACCCTTTACTGCAGAACTTACAGATGCAACCCTTCTTTTTGGGGGTTTTCTGCTGCATATCAGTGTTGCCATGACTGCCCTGGCCTGCACTTTGTCCTGGGTCCAGGAACTGCTGGGCCCCCTGTATCTGACCTACAACCTGGCTGGAGCTAGATTCCTCTGACAGATTGATAACCGGAGGCTGATGCTGAAAGGACACAGAGGTGTTGAAGCCTCTGGAGCTTTCGGCAGCCAACCCCCTTCCTGATAAATTCTCAACAGCCAATCCCCTCCCAGAGCTGCCTGGCTCTGTTCCAATGAGTGTGGTGGGCAGGTATGAGAGGGGGGTGCAGTGTGAGGACGGCCCTGGGAGGCTGTCGTCATGAAAATAACTACCCCCCCCATTAGTCCACAGCGAAGAACACCCATGGCTGACCTCTGAGAAGCCCCGCCCGGACTCCTGCAGGTCAGACAAACAATTGTTGGAAGTTTCTGGGATTTCATCAAATGGCAGAACTGCTCTACAGTCATCGGTGCTCGACTCCACCAACCCTGGGTACAAAGAGAAAGACACCGGTCAGACTCTGCATCTACTGGACTGAATTAAATGCAGCATTCATTGCAAAGGTACGACCGTTCCTGTCCCAACAAGAAGCAGAAAAACTTGTTCATGCATTTATTTCAAGTAGATTTAATTACCAGTTTTCCAAAGCAAGCAATTGACAAATTACAATTAATCCAGAACTATGCTGCCAGGCTTTTAACAGTCTTAGCTAACCTGCCCTGGCTCCCAGTGTCTTTTCGGATTTGTTTTAAAGTTTACTTGTTTATAAGGCTCTTAGTGGTTTGGAACCGGCTTTTTAATCACTGTTTTTAACTTTTTCTTACGTCTTTGTCCCATTTTTCAACACTTTTGACACTTTAACGTTTTCAGCACTACATAACACTAACTTATTAACTTTAGTTTTACAGTTATTTTTGGAATTCATGTTCAATAAACCTCATTTATAGGAAATTATACCTAATGTTTGACTTAGAAAAGCAGAAATTAGGAATTATTTAGACTAAAATTAAAGGAATGATGTTTTACTCAATACTATTTCAAAATCACTTCAATTTGTTTTTCAAATGCTATAAAATTGAATAAGACATGTCATGTTATTTTGGGTAGTTAAAAAGAATATTGATATAGGAAAATGGGTCAATTTGACCGGAGGACAACATGAGGGTTAAAATGTTTTAAGAAACAATATTTATTAAACTTTTTTTCGTAAAATAGATTGTATTCCAAACGAACCACAATTATGGTCTGTTTTGAACTCTGGGAACAGACAGCCCCATGTGACGCGCAAATGCAGCCATCAGGCTGTAGCCTATTTTCTTTGCTTGTGACTGGTCAGTGATGTGAAACAGATAACTGCTGGTGGCAAGCGCACTAGTGTATAAGCTGGAAAGCGGGTCAATCCCTGTCATGGAAACGCCTATATGGACACGTACTTTAAGAGCTGTGGCTCAAGTGGTAAAGCAGTCGTCTACCAATCGGAAGGTCGGGGTAGAATCTGTGGCCCCTGGCAGTAACTGCGCCGGATGCTGCGCCATCGGTGTGTGAATCTTTATCTCATGAGAAGGCGGCACATGTATGGCACTATCAGCCCCCAGTATATTAATGTGTATGTGAATTGGAGCCTTAAACAGATTTCCCTAACATTAGTTATTACTAAAATAATATTAATACTAAAAGAATATGATAATAATTTGTTTTATTGTCAGACAGAAGAACCTCAAAATATATATAAGTTCTGATCAATAAAATGTATAAAAATACAAAGATAAGATATGAAAGTCTTTTGAATAAAAACACACAAAAAAAATCAGTGTTGCCAACAGGTACGTTGTAGAGCATCCTCTGGTGGACAAACTATACAACGCCAACACTCATAACATGGTTGACCATTTTTATTTTATTTTTTAAATATTCATTTATCAGAATCATTTATTTGTCATTATAAATGATTCTGATGATTGAATATTATGAGTATTTGTTAAGGCTAGAAAACTGGCCATGTTGGCTAAGAGACAGGCATATGTATTTTATATTGTAGAGAAGTGATAATCAACACCTAGTGTAATCACTGCTTCAAATGAAAGGTGACATATCCTCTCACCCTCTTGTATGCTGAGGCCTGTCTGGTTCTGAGTTCCCGTCACCGGCTCCACTTCCTCTACCTTCACCAGCACCACATCCGGCTCCTCCTCCTTCTGCACACGCACAATAAAGAGAAAATGCCTGATGTTACTGTTGCAGACACACACCATAATTGCACACCATACAGAATGTGCACAGCTTGAGTGGCATTGAAAAGAAGCAACTTCATTTAAAACCTGATAAAGGGGCTGGAGAGTGTGGTAATACTTTTTAGTAAGTTTGTCAAAACAACTGCAAACATTCTGCTGAAATCAGTTATTTGAAAGCCATTATGAGTGTTAAAAAGTAGGAGCCTTTGCTGTAATGATCTTTTTTAACAGTATGTTTATTAACAATTTACACAACAAAACATGTCATGACCACTCATATCTACACTGAGGTACAGGTGATGGAAACAAAACTCCAAAGAGAAACAGGAACAGCAAACAAGTCAAATAAAGAAAGGGTTAAAAACCTCTCAAAGACATTTCCTATATATAGTACATTCCAAAAATTATATAACAAATCACAGCCTAACCAATTCAATTTAAGGTAATTTTATGGTTAGAACTCACATAAGCCACATTACAAGGTTTACATTAGTCAGTGACCAATCCTCCTCCTCTTCTGCTAGCCCCATCCAAAAAGTCTTGCTTCCTTCTTTGTACGTATGTTATTTGCCGAACCCAATGTATGACACTTGGTCTGCTGGTCTTTTTCCAAAATATTGTAACTGATTTTTTTAGCGTGCAGATTTTTCTATTCGTGTACTTGTGATGTTCGGGGTATAGTAAAGTAAAAAAGAGCTTGTTTCATCAAAAAAAACTATTGACAGCAATGCCCATTTATATAATTTAAGTCAAAGTCTAGTCTTCAGATAATCACAGAGTACCATGTAGTGTGTGTGTGATGACAAATGAAGGAATTTTTCATCACTGACTTGAACCTGCCTTAATGTATATGGGGAACACTAAAGGTCAATATCTAATTATTTTATCTAATAGTTTGTCAAATTATTTTTCTTCTTGCGTTGTCAAAAAATTGCATTGCAACAAGTTTACTCTAAATTATAAATTATATAGTTTAAAATACACACTACTGCTTTTTGATCCAGCCTACATATATTATTAAATGTTGTCAAATACTTTTTTCTTTTTTGTGGGCATTGTAGGCCTTTATTTTCATAGGACAGATGAAGACTTAAAGGGGAGAGAGGAGGAATGACAGGGCAGAGGGCCACAGGTTGGAGTCAAACCTCTATATACAGGTGAAACTCAAAAAATTAGCATATGATGCAAAAGTTCAGTATTGTAGGCTCAAAGTATTACACTGTAATCAGCTAATTAATCCTAAAATCCTAAACATCTGCAAAGGGCTCCTGATCCTTTAATTGGTCTCTCAGTCTGGTCCAGTGGAATTCACAATCATGGGGAAGACTGCTGACCTGACAATTGTGCAGAAAACCATCATTGACACCCTCCACAAGGAGGGAAAGCCTCAAAAGGTAATTGCAAAGGAAGTTGGATGTTCTCAAAGTGCCGTATCAAGGCACATTAATAGAAAGTTAAATGGAAGGGAAACGTGTGG
Organism: Percina caprodes; assembly: GCA_013375575.1. Taxonomy (NCBI): domain Eukaryota; kingdom Metazoa; phylum Chordata; class Actinopteri; order Perciformes; family Percidae; genus Percina; species Percina caprodes. Next base: position 20,103 of record JABXJD010000905.1, read on the forward strand.
AAGAAAAAGGTGCACAAGCAGCAGGGATGATCGTAGCCTGGAGAGGATTGTCAGGAAAAGGCCATTCAAATGTGTGGGGGAGCTTCACAAGGAGTGGACTGAGGTTGGATTTACAGCATCAAGAGCCACCACACACAGACGGGTCCTGGAAATGGGCTTCAAATGTCGTATTCCTCTTGTCAAGCCGCTCCTGAACAACAAACAACGTCAGAAGCGTCTTACCTGGGCTAAAGAAAAAAAGAACCGGTCTGTTTCTCAGTGGTCCAAAGTCCTCTTTTCTGATGAGAGCAAATTTTGCATCTCATTTGGAAACCAAGGTCCCAGAGCCTGTAGGAAGAATGGAGAGGCACACAATCCAAGATGCTTGAAGTCCAGTGTGAAGTTTCCACAGTCTGTGTTGGTTTGGGGAGCCATGTCATCTGCTGGTGTTGGTCCACTGGGCTTTATTAAGTCCAGAGTCAGTGCAGCCGTCTACCAGGACATTTTAGAGTACTTTATGCTTCCTTCAGCAGACAAGCTTTATGGAGATGCTGACTTCATTTTTCAGCAGGACCCGCAAACTCTCCTGACCTGAACCCCATAGAGAATCCATCTTCCATAACACCTCAGCAGTGCCACAGGCTGATAGCATCCATGCCACGCCTGAGGCAGTAATTCATGCAAAAGGGGCCCAAACAAAGTACTGAGTACATATGCATGAGTATACTTTTCAGAGGGCTTTTGAATTTGGGGTTTTCATAAGCTGTACGCCATAATCATCAAAATTATATCAAACAAAGGCTTGAAATATCTCAGTTTGCATGTAATGAGTCTTTATAATATATTAGTTTCACCTTTTAAGTTGAATTACTGAAATGAATGAACTTTTGCACTATATGCCAATTTTTTAAGTTTCACCTGTATGGGTGCCTGCTCTACCAACTGAGCTATCCGAGCACCCATTATTGTAAAATATTAATCCTATCCTGTACATACACATACTGTATATACATGTGTGTACACATCTATACACACACACTTCCATTGTGTATTCCTTTGTTTGGCACTATTTTTATTGTTTAGAATTTACAGAAACACATGATTTGTATGTAGACGGTGATGTTGGTCACTAATGCTTTTTATAAACATTGATATACATATAGTATATAAACAGGATACAGGATATAAAACGTCTACACACCTCTGTTAAAATGGGATGTTTTTTTTTAATGAAAAAAATGAGACAAAGATATATCATGTCAGAACTTTTTCCAGCTTTAATGTGACCTATAATGTACAATAACCTAGTTGCATAAATGTGCACAGCCTTAAACTAATACGCTGTTGAAGCACCTTTTGATTTTATTACAGCACTCAGTCTTTTTGGGTAGGAGTCTATTAGCATGGAACATTTTGACATGGCAATATTTGCCCACTCTTCTTTGCAAAAGTGCTTCAAATCTTTCATATTGCGAGGACATCCCCCCACAGATGTTCAATGGGATTCAGGTCTGGGCTCTGGTTGGACCATTCCAAAATGTTATTCTTCTTTTGGTGAAGCCATGCTTTTGGAGATTTGGATGTGATTTGGATTGGGTCGTTGAATGGTGAACCTCCTCTTCATCTTTCTAACGGTAGCAAGAAGGTTTTGTGCCAAAATTGCCTGGTATTTGGAATTGATCTTAATTCCTCCACCCTGACCAAGGCCTCAGCTCCAGCTGAAGAAAAACAGCCCCAAAGCATGATGCTGCCACCACCACGCTTCACTGTGGGTATGGTGTTCTTTGAGTTATGTGCAGTGTTGTTTTTGCGCCTAACATGCCTTTAACATGGCCAAAAAGTTCAACCTTGGTTTCGTCAGACCAGAACACATTTTCCCCACATGCTTTTGGGAGACTTCAGCCAGGCTTGGATGTTTTTCTTTGTAAGAAAAGACTTCTGTCTTGCCCCCCTACCCCAAAGCCCATTCATACAAAGAATACGGGAGATTGTTGTCACATGTAGCACAGAGCCAGTACTTGCCAGAAATTCCTGCAGCTCTTTTAATGTTGCTGTAAGCTTCTTGGAAGCCTTCCTGAGCAGTTTTCTTCTCGTCTTTTCATGAATTTTGGAGGGATGTCCAGTTCTTGGTAATGTCTCTGTTGTGCCTTTTTTTCTCCACTTGATGATGACTGTCTTCACTGTGTTCCATGGTATATTTAAGGTTTTGGAAATTCTTTTGTATCCTTCTCCTGATTTATATCTTTCAACAATGAGATCCCTCTGATGGTTTGAAAGCTCTCTGTGGACCATAGCTTTTGCTCTGAGATGCAACTAAGAAAATGTCAGGAAAATCCTTCTGGAACAGCTGAACATTATTTGTGATTAATCAGTCACTTTAAATGATGGCTGGTGTGTAATGACTTCTATTTAACTTGAGTTTGAATGTGATTGGTTAATTCTGAACACAGCCACATCCCCAGTTATAAAGAGGGTGTGCACACTTAGTATGCAACCTGGTTATTGTAAGGTTTTTATTTTTCAACCTCAAAGATTTCAGTTTGGTTTTCAATTGAATTATTCACATTATAGGTCACATTAAAAGTAGAAAAAAGTTCTGACATGATTTATCTTTTGTTTAATTTTACATCACAAAAACCTGGCATTTTAACATGGGTGTGCAGACTTTTATATCCACTGTACATATAGTACCTGTGCATAATAGTTATGTTTATTAGCCTCAATTTAGCTGTGTATTTCTTCTTTAATTCTATCTTCCTGAAATTGTTCTTGAACTGTGTGCAACTTCAAACCATTTTTTTAGTAAGAAAAAAACTTCCTTGTGTCTATTCTCTGCTGAATTACTGATCAATCTTTTTTTATTGCAGCAATGCAAATCTGATAACATTCATCTGAGATTTCAATTCATGACATTATTCTTACAAAAAGGGCTGTATAATACTGCGTGGTTCCAGAAGCATATTTTATTCAATAAATGCAATGTTGAATACAAATTCTACTATAAAACACAAGAAACATGTTACATTTAGAATTTAATTTAAATGCTCTCAAACATTTACTGGGAGTCCATGCAGTATTTCTCCTATAATTGTAACAGAAACCTCCGCCAGCCCAGAAAAATGTTTTTTTAAAAGTCAAAAATACGCAAAATATGAATTGGGTTTCCCCTATATTCATTCTGTCCATAAATGAGACAACTGTCTGCAGGACAGTCTAGTGTGTTATCTAAACGGCTAAATCAGTTAACAAGGCAATGTTTTCTGTAGCCTACCGATTCCAAACAGGCTCGTCATGAACGACATGCAAACGTGCTGAAGGATTAGTTTTTAGCTGAGCTAAACCAGAGAATATTCAGTTTAAGTTCAGTTTGATGGTGCTGTTTGCACTCATTGGTCTCTGTGAAGTTTGCTGAAGGGATGTAATGTAGTATTTTCTTTTTAAAGATAATTTCGGGCATTTTAGAATGCATTTGATAGGACAGCTTAGACATGAAAGGGGGAGAGGGAAATTACATGGTGGAATTGAGCCTGCCGACACTGCAGTGAGGTCTGAGCCTCTGAACATGGGGCACACGCTCTACCAGGTGAGGTACCTGGGCACCCCATAACGTAGCATTTTATGTGAAGTGAGCCACTGCACTGCGCAAGACTGTTTTCAAATGTAAAAAAATAAAAATAAAAAACTTACATTGTTGCATTGCTTGTAAGAAGATAACAGAAGTAATAGTCGAACCAGATTTAAGAGTGACATATAAGTACTGTGCGGTGGATCTAATCTGATCTTGAAAAGTAACTGATAAATATTTAACCTAGGGGAAACCCTGTGTAGAAAACCATTTTTAGACACAGTGAGTGATTGAATACTGGCCAAGACTGAAATCCAGCACAAGTACCTATGATTTTTTCCAACCATTTGACCAATGATAACAACAAAATGTGTAACACATGTTTATTGAACAAGTCACCTTGTTCTATTTTAGAAGTCCTACTACAGACATGTATATACAACTACAATATTTTGTTTAACATGGTTTACCCACATTAAAAGTAAAATAAAAGTCTGAAAAGTGATTGGAAGCACATCTACTATACTCCCTCACTAAGAAATTCTGGATCTGGCCTTGCCCCGCCCACCATGCTCGCGCTTCATTGAGACTCGTCTGGTGACTCCATTTTAGCTTTGACTGACCAGCGCACGTCTAGATGACTAGAAACATTAGAGATTCAGCCATGGCTTATGTTTGAGACTCACAACGGTTTCAGACAGGAGGCAACGGAATGGCTGTCTCGGCAAGCTTGCCGAGCTCCACCAGCTCATGGTACCCCACAACCTACGCCTGAGCACGGCCAGCCTGTTTGCCAAGCTCTGCGGGGATGGCTATGCCATTATAAAGTCTTGATTCATAAAGATCAAGCCTTTCCAAGTTTCATTCACATTTTCTTTCTTTAAAAGATAGGCTACATGGTATCCAGTTGTTACACGTATAACCACCATAGTTTTTGGGAAATGTACCACACTAAGGTCATATGGTCAAATTTAAATAACATATTCAGAACGAGGAAATGCCAACCCTGCTTTTCATTTTTATATTTGAAAACTAAGATAAGTCATAATATAAAGCACTTTGCCTTGTTGCTGAAATGTGCTATAGAAATAAAGTTGCCTTGCCTTACAACCTCCAGCCTGTCAGTCTGTCACCAGGGCGTAGAGAACACTGCTGTGCCTGTAGGTTTTGGAGGAAGTGTTAACCATACCACAACCACTATCAGATCGCCATTATATTATATCGCAACGAATGCTGTCTGAGTTTTGAATAGAGGAACCACACTTGCAACCGCTTTACCAGCATTGCTGTGACTTAAACAATCTAGGGCTAAGTACTTTTGCCCTCTGTCCGCACCTCTGTGTCTGTGTGTGTCTGTCAGAGCCCCGCTCTTCATCAACACGTGCTCTCAGGTACAGACATTTGGCACAGTTTGATTAACCGTTAATTGGTCCTCGGTAGTACCAATGTATTTTGGTTAGGTACCCAAAAAAGTACAGCATTCGGTACCCAGCCCTAAATGTCGGTAGATGATACTACATTTGAGGTTTGGATGCTAGAAAAAAAAAAATTGTTTCCCAACTTTTTAGTCAGAAACCTTTACTTGACCGGGACATTGTGCAGAGAGATATTTTAAAGAAGACTGACAGATTCATCATAACTATGTTTAAATTGTTTGTCCAAAAGCACATTCACGTCAGCACTTTGGTTGAAAGTTCCTAAATAGGTCCCAAATTGTTTTCATGCTGTTGAGCAGTCTTTTTTGACTGCCAACACAGAGTGTATGCTGGATTATTACATCCTACAGTAGATTTCCGGGAAGAAGAAAGATTAGGTCTGTTCCCAGGTCTCTTCAGTAGAAAATTCAGGGTGGCTCTTTTGTTGGTGTGTTTTCAGGTTTCTTATCCATGCGAATCCCCTGCCACACATCTTACAGTTGTATGGCTTCTCTCCAGTGTGAACTCTCTGGTGTTTCCGCAGGTTCCCAGCCTCGGAGAACATCTTCCCACATGTGGTGCAACTGAAAGGCTTCTCCCCCGTGTGGACGCGTTGGTGGATCTCCACCTTCTTGGGACGATTAAAAGCCTTGCCGCAGTAACTGCAAACAAACAGTCTTTCCTTGGTGCCAGTCTGATGGTGCACTTTGCTGCTATCACTGAACGGCTGGGACAGGGGGACACCAGGGCCGCAACGAATCCAGCCGTTAATACTGGAAGAGGTTGACTGGAAATCAGCCGCCGCCATCGAGTATGAACAAGACGGCCTCCTTTCTTCCACTTCAAGCCCAGAGTGCTTGTCAAAAAACTCCTCGACCAACGCGTTAGCGCTTCTATTGTCGTCACACAACACATCAAACTGTGAGTCATTGCTGCCGTCATCAATATACTGGGGTGGGTTTATTGTTTGCTGCAGTGAGTCTCTGCCTTCAACAGAGGCACTGACTTCACAATTAAGGAGAGGAGAGGAGCCACTGACCTCCACTCCTCTGTTGCTGCCGGCATGCCTTGTCCTGCTGCTCTGGATCTGGGACCAGGTCTGACAGGAAGTGGACTTGTTGTCCTGCTGTTCAAGGCTGGGTCTCACAGGTCCACAAGGGACACACTCCAACACTCCTTTAGAGAGAAACAAATTGAATAGTTAATACTTTAGTCTCTTGATACAGACTATATTTATATAACACACAAACTATGCATGCCTCACATGATACTCATTCTGCAACTATCATGATTTGTTTTTTTCCCCCATTGATTCATAGGGGTTGGTATCGGGTTTTTTCTCCCAATACCGGTATTAAAACAATATATATATTTTTTTAAATGATGCCAAATGATACAAAACAACAGTCAGCGACATTAAATGCCAATGTCACAGTTAACACCAGACTCTTTCAAACTCAACACCTGCAGTTAGCAGGTCTTCTGTTAAATATTTGTAGTCTCCCAGCCAAACCCTGCTAACATCACTATGACAATGTTGACACAACCTGAGTAGTACTCAACATTACAGATGTCACAAGAACCAATATTTCAGTACCAAGTCAATGTGAAAATTTGGAAAACGTGACAGTACTTATTTTTCTACAGTATTGTAGGTACCGTGGCATGGATGCAAACTTTGAGAACCTGACGGGGCCAGCATATAGACCCTTTACAAACACGTGACCACAAACACGTGACGATTGCCATGACGGACTTCAGAATCACTGGAAGCACAAGCTAAACAGTGTAGTATACAAGTGGAAAGTTTCATTAGTTTCAATCAGTTTAAAATAAATAACACTAAATCCTGTAATTATAATACTACTACTGTCTTCTTCTTTATAGATTCTTCTCTTGAATAAGTTGTCGTGCTGTTATTGGTCAAGGTAGAGCATCTGGTAGGTGCTCACAAAGAGCGGTATTTGGAGAAGTTGGAGATAGCAGGATTGGATACCGACCCTTACCTCCATCTTCTGTCCGTTTTCACAGACCTCATTAAATCGCAGAGTCTGCCCAACTTCAGTCCACACAATCTGTAACACTATGTGGTAAACGAGGTGTCCCAACAAGCCTCAAAAAGTCTGGATGGTGACCAGGTCTTTGTAGCTGGCTGAGCTACAGGTACGCAATGCTACGCTAACGGCAGTGGGAGGTACCTCATAATGACAAAGATAAGACATCAATCTTGTGTTTATTTTGTATTAACATCTATTCTTAAGTAAAGATTTATATAACATGTAGCCTATGTTATTAGAGGACACGGTCGGTTGTTCACTGGGTGTGCCAATGCAACTTTCTAATGGAGGCCTGGACGGATCCAGGCTCTGGGAAGGGCAGTCATTAATTATCTATCACATGTTAATCCATGCAGTAAATCACAGAGTGTATATGATCAGTAGTAACCACACATAATTGTAAAATCTAGCCATCTACTTATCTGTGATTATATTAGTTGTGTCGCCTATGTTAAGATTTGACCAGTGAATATTACAACGTGATGGCAGCAGCTAGAAAGCAGTTCAAAGCTAGCTGTAGCGAGCTGGTCGGCTAGACAGGGTTGGAGCTCCGCAGACCAGTGTTTAACTCGCATTTAGTTTCTGTGCCATGTCATCTATAATTTAACCAATATTTGTATATGTGTGTTAAGTTAAATGATCAAGGGAACGGCTTTCTTTTTGGGATATGCAGGTCAGTGAATAACCGATGATAGTAATGTAGGTCATCATTGGGTAGACCTGTTAGCAGGAACAGATGGTTAGCACGGCAGCTAGCTGGTGAGGATACTTTTATTATTTATCAGTCATTTAAAACAAAGGTAATACATACATGTTTGTGTTGGTGAGGATTACTCTGCAGATTGTGTATGGGAGAATACGAACACGTACGCGTTTAGCATGGCGTCCGTCTACAGCATAGCTCTTCCACCGTCCGTCATGGCATTCATAATTTGCAAGAGTAGAGCATGACGTCACGTGCAAAGGGTCTAGCTACACGTTTTCTACTCTGCCACTAAATGCTAAAGAAGAATGCCGACCAGCACAGAAACACAGGTGAAATAGCGCCTCATCTCCATGCATCGCAACTCTGACCGCAGTCAGCCACTGGCTTTACCGTGCATCTTCTACAGCAATGGCTTTCAAAATTTCACCTTGAGCTCCAAAAGACGAATGTATCGGTGGTGTAGCTAGACCTTACTCCACAGCGCTGTGGAGATAGGTCTGGCAATGCAATAGCAATAATAAACTGACCATGTGTAAAATCTGTGGAATGTTGCTTTAAATAGAGGTAAGAAGTAAACAGGAATCTGACTGAGCATTGAAAACACACCTCTTGTCAATGCTGCAGACACTCAGTGAGTCAGAGTATTGAGTATTGTTACCCACGGTGTAGTCTTATAAACACTTGAAACAATATTTTATCTGTACTCACCATCATCTCTGATAAGCGGCACATTTTCCTCTCTTTCTTCAACTCTTGACATGTTTGGCTCCACCCTCTCCTCCTTTACCAGCACTGGCTCCACCAGCTCCACGTCTGGAGACTGCACAATAAGGCAGGTTTGTCAGTAACGACAAGTTTCATATTCATTAGGGGGTGACACATTTTGTTTTCAAATCAAAAACGGATTAAAATGAGCTTTTCATTCATACTCTTGCTTCCCTGAAGCACATTTTGCCTTCCCTGTGAGTAAGTTATGTAAACAAACAATGACTTCATGGTGACTTCAGGTACATAACTTTAAACTAATGGTGCATTAAATCAGATGGCTGCCCACCAAGAGCCAAGTTCTGCCTGAGGTTTCTGCCTGTTTAAAGGACATTTTCTTCGCCACTGTTGCACCACATGCATGCTCTTGGGGGGAATTGTTGGGTTTCTGTAATTTATAGAGTGTGCTCTAGACCAACTCTATATATGTATATGTATAGTGTCCTGAGATAACTTCTGTTTTGATTTGACACTATAAACAATATGAAATTAAATTGCGCTACAAAAAACCTCAAACCATATAATCGTATTCTCTTACTGTGGCATTGATGTTGAAAAAAAAGAAGTTTTATTTAAAAATTGAACTCAATCGCGACCTTACAATCGAAAGTCAAACTGAATCGTGGATTTGGAGGACAGTGACACCCCTAAAAATGCATGCAGCAACCTGTCCTTCCCTGTGTTTTTGTTCCCAGAGCGCAGATGTATTAACATCCATTCATGTCTACAAAAATCATAGTCCCCTTGACTCTCTTTTGGAGTGCTTACCTTACTCTGGACACTGTCAAAATGAATCGGATCGCTGCTTGCATCCTCTGCTGCAGCTCTACCAGACCACAGAGCCACATCCACCCGTCGCTCAAACACACCACCTACACAAAAACAAGGGAAGTGTCTATTTAGAAACACGGACAGTGTACACTGAAATGGTTAGTATTGACAGTGTCCCTACAGTTGAAGCACAGATGGGAAAATCATAGCATCTTAATAGTTATCTAAATAAGCCCAAGCATTTTGTTGCTAAGGAATGTTATCAAGGTTTTACATTAATCAATCAACTTTTTGCTTAACTTCATAAGCTGCTGATAGTCTGTATCTGTCAGACCTTTTTCAAAGCAATGGATTGTGATTTTTTTTATGGAAACAATTCAAGGATATCATTTAAAAAAGTTAATATACAACACAAAATCCCCCCCCCTGCTCTAAAATTCATGAATCTAGAATGTGATGCAAATTTTCACTTTCAAGCAGTGGCTTAGGCAGAAATTGCATTTTGGGTGGGCCAAAAGTAAGTGGGCCATCTTTCCCCAGAAAAAAAGATTTAATACAAAAAAAAGTGGCAACTAAACAAACAGCAGAAAAGTTTTGTTGTTTTCTTAGAACCCACTCTAACTCCTGATGGGCTGCCAGCTCCGCTGGGGAAATGTCTGCACGTGCTGCAGAAAAGCTGTCCTTATATACACTGCATTCCAACCAAGAAAACTGTCCATACCACTTTAAAGAGAAGCCATTGTTGTCCCGGTAACCTTTAACACTATTACTACTACAGTCTGAAAGGCAGCCCAGACAGTCTATTGAGTCTATTAACAGGACAGCTGAAGAAATGAAAGGGGGGAGAGAGAGGGAATGACGTGCAGCAAAGGGCCGCAGGTCGGATTCAAACCCTGGCCCGCTAGAGTCAAAACCTCTATATATGGGCGACCGCTCTACCAGCTGAGCTATCCTACACATTAAACACACACACACGACTAGTTCTGGTACTACTACTTCTTTTTTTTTTTTTTTTACATATATTTAAATATTTTTCATAAAGCGTATTTTAAGCAAACTTGGCTGGACGGGCTAGTGAGTAAAGTTGACGAGCCAATGCTGCCCTGTCCAATTATTGACTATGTGCCTGCTTTCAAAGTAGATGCAGAAAACTGCCCCACATATTGTAATACTGCTTACGTTAGACAAAAAGCCGCTGTCAAATCGGACAGTTATTTCCAGGAAGTCACAGAAACACTCACACAAGGTCTAATTCTGATTGATTCAAATGTTATCAGACCCATATATCAGCTTGTACACAGTCTCCAGTTGTTTTTATGACAGAGCAGCTGTTAAAATGTTCTACATGCGATCTGTTGCTGATGTTAATAAACAACAAATTCTAGATCCGTAACCTCAATGAATTTAGTGTCTCTGATGTCACCATCAGCCACACAACGTGTTTTGTCAACAGAATAAGCCTTTAAATCAAACAAATAGCCATTTAAATCCCTCCAGTTCAAAAACAATAAAAGTTTATATAAAACGTCACCATGTTGTGTCGATTCTGAACCAATCAGCTCTTGAGCCAGGTGCCGTGGGTCCGCCTGGGTTTGATGCTTTCCTTTGTTGAGACATTTACTAACATTATGCGACCTGATACCAGATAAGTGGATGAAAATGGATGGATGTTTGAGACCTAATTTACCTGTTGTGCCACAGACTAAAGAAAATTACCGGTGGTGCTAGTTTTTAGCAACAGTACATAAAATAATCACAGCAGAAAGGCCAGACAGGTCAGACCTCTGTGTTTAATTATATATCTTAAAAACATTGCATTAATGGATGAAAATGACAAGAGAAATTGACAAGTTTGCAGATGTTACATATTGTATCTCTGCAATTCAAATCAACTGCCTTTTGTCTAACCGGAAGTAGTACATTAACTTTTTAGTGCACTAGCTAAATGGCTAATAAATGATCGAATTGTTTCATGGGCTGGTGAGTGATGCAAATCTCCCAGCCACTTGCATATTTTAGTAACATTTGGCTAGTAGATGGTGCAAATATGGAACCCTGCCCACAAGTGGTTTTTGTGTAAGCACAACATCACAGTGATTCTGTCTGTAGACCCAAGATGCAAAGCATAAGATTAGAATGGGTTCAAAAGTTATTTGGGAAATTATCTGTTCCCAGATTTTTGCATCTTCACACATTCTGAAATAAATTAGTATCTGGTTCCTTTATAAGTTTGGCATTATTGACCATTAAAGCTGATTCTGATTATATAAAAAGGGAACATTTGCTTCCTCATATAGTTGAATATGAAGTTATTTGGTAGAGCAGTGAACAATTTGTTTACCCATTGGGATTTCTGCTGGTCACTTCAGACATTATTTGGAAAGGATCTACAGTATTTCCACATAATAGAGTAACTAAATATATCACACACTTATTGGATAGCTTAAATATATTGGATTTCTAAATGTAAGAACATAAAAAACACCTTTATATATTTATCTTCCAACTTTACCTTGGTACAGATCCTGTGAGTGCATTATTTTATACTTTGATCGAATGGCCATTCTCTCCTTCTGGGTTTAATATGTGTACTTTTACCTTTCCGTGTTTGGTTTAAAACGAAAAAAAAATCAACGGCCAAAACGTAAATATCAACCGTAAATAGCCTTAAAACTGGGTTTAAATGAAAGACTGACATGGTTTTGTACTTCAGTGATCCACTCTAGCATTACTATTGTCATACCGGTGGTGTTTATCTGCACCCTGGATCGGCTGCTGTTCATGGCGCTCTCCCGGAGCCTCCTCTCGGCGTTTCCCCGGGCCATCTTCAGCTCCAGCAAATGCAGCTTCCTCTTTAGGGCTTTGTTCTCTCTCTGGCACTGAGACATCTGTAAACTCACTACCGCATAGTCGTCGTCTACTAGCTTACATATCTCCGCCACTGCTGCATTAGCCAGGACCTCCATGATGGAGGCCAGCTGGGTCTGAAAGGCCAGACGGCTAGACATTCTCCCTATAGTCGGTGGCTCGCTGGCTGCTCCGTCGTCTTAAAAAATACCTAATGTAGGATTAGGAAAGTTGGTCAAACCATAACAGCTGTAGTGAAAATTCTACGTTTTAAAATGTTGATCAGGTGAAAGAAAACTAACGCTTAGCTAAGGTAGCGTCTCAGCAACCTAACCACCATAATGACCTAAGATCCGACCGCAAACATTTGGCGTCATTTCCGGTTATGTGATTTTAACAACAACAACAAATATTTCAACCGAGGCCAAACCATTGATATGAAGATTATTTATTTATAATTACATTGTTGTGTTTGGGAGACAAACCTTTTTATATACAGTATGGGCCAAATGCTGCAACAATCGGCTTAAAATTCATTACACATGAAGACGTGACTTACTAAAAGTACTACCCTAGGGTGACCAAAAGTCTTTTGCCCGGACATGTCCACTTTTTACGTAGGCTACTGTCCGGGCGTCCAGGGGGTAAATTCATGAAAATGTCTGTTTTTCACATAGACCGTTAATTTTAATATAATAATCGATAAATATACAGTCTATGGGTTTTCACTGTCTTTCATGGGACCGATAAACATAAACTTAAATTGACTGGCGCTTTGCACACAATACTACGGTACTTTGTTGCGTGAATCCTGAGAGGCTGCCTTGTGGGCGGCTCTGCGAGGCACACATACAGGGAGCAGATCAGACAGGGAGCAGATCAGACAAGGAGCAGCGTTGCACAGAAGTGTAGTAGTGCAGCTTCACAGTTGAACTGCAAAAAAAACCAAGGGGGTAAGCCCAAGGGGGTAGTTTTCCTGTCAAAGCCTTTTTTTTTAACACACTCACCTATAGGATTATTAGAAACACCATACTAATACTGTGTTTGACCCCCTTTCGTCGTGGCATTGATTCAACAAGGTGCTGAAAGCATTCTTTAGAAATGTTGGCCCATATTGATTGGATACCATCTTGCAGTTGATGGAGATTTGTGGGATGCACATCCAGGGCACGAAGCTCCCGTTCCACCTCATCCTAAAGATGCTCTATTGGGTTGAGATCTGGTGACTGGACATTTTAGTACAGGGAACTCATTGTCATGTTCAAGAAACCAATATGAAATGATTCAAGCTTTGTGACATGGTGCATTATCCTGCTGGAAGTAGCCATCAGAGGATGGGTACATGGTGGCCATAAAGGGATGGACATGGTCAGAAACAATGCTCAGGTAGGCCGTGGCATTTAAACGATGCCCAATTGGCACTAAGGGGCCTAAAGTGTGCCAAGAAAACATCCCCCACACCATTACCCCACCACCAGCCTGCACAGTGGTAACAAGGCATGATGGATCCATGTTCTCATTCTGTTTACGTCAAATTTTGACCCTACCATCTGAATGTCTCAACAGAAATCGAGACTCATCAGACCAGGCAACATTTTTCCAGTCTTCAACTGTCCAATTTTGGTGAGCTCTTGCAAATTGTAGCCTCTTTTTCCTATTGTAGTGGAGATGAGTGGTACCCGGTGGGGTTTTCTGCTGTTGTAGCCCATCCGCCTCAAGGTTGTGCTTGTTGTGGCTTCACAAATGCTTTGCTGCATACCTCGGTTGTAAAGAGTGGTTATTTCAGTCAAAGTTGCTCTTCTATCAGCTTGAATCAGTCGGCCCATTCTCCTCTGACCTCTAGCATCAACAAGGCATTTTCGCCCACAGGACTGCTGCATACTGGATGTTTTTCCCTTTTCACACCATTCTTTGTAAACCCTAGAAATGGTTGTGCGTGAAAATCCCAGTAACTGAGCAGATTGTGAAATACTCAGACCGGCCGTCTGGCATCAACAACCATGCCACGCTCAAAATTGCTTAAATCACCTTTCTTTCCCATTCTGACATTCAGTTTGGAGTTCAGGAAATTGTCTTGACCAGGACCACACCCCTAAATGCATTGAAGCAACTGCCCTGTGATTGGTTGATTAGATAATTGCATTAATGAGAAATTTAACAGGTGTTCCTAATAATCTTTTAGTCTCTGCTGATTGGGAATGATTGAGATTTCTCTTGGCACAGCTACCAGAAGACCCGTTGCCCACGTCTCAACTACGTCATCAAGCTCAGTTGGAGGCTGCGCAGTAACGCCTAGCCATCACTGGAAAAGTGCTTCTATTTTCCTTCACTGGTCTCCGTCCAGAACAATGGGATCTGTTGGTCAATGTCTTTAACTGTCTATGATTGTGCCATTCAAAGGATACCCTGGAGCAGGAGTTACATGATCTATGAAGCTTATAAACAGTAAGGCAATTAGTGCAAATGATCCAGTAGATGGCGCCAATGTTCAGTCAATGATGGAGTTAAAATGCATTCTTACAACAGTGCAGGTCACATAAACTGATGAGGTACTATAATTTAATTTATCGAATTATTTTACTGAGTCAGGGACAACACTGTCAAATGTGAGGGCGATGAGTTCACATACATAGCCTGCGGAATGAATGAATTATTGTTATTTATTTATTCATTAACATGTAATGTTTATTGGAATGTACTAAATGTTAAGCTCAGCAAAGTCAGCAGAGGGCGCTCTAAGCTTTACAATACACTGGGCAGTGACTGATGCCCAGTTGATGCTGACAGTTGAAGTAACCAGTACTTGATGAACGAGTATGTGTGTGCGCTACAGAGAGCGATCCTGTTCTGAAATGTATCTGTGTTTTTACAGAAATAAATGTTTAATGTAAAATTATTTTAAGTGTAACATATTCATTATTTTGCAGAAAGAGAGAAAGACGTTCACCAACAACAAATGGAAGAGATAAGAACTATGACTAATAAAAATAACAGCAATGGGCATCAGTCCAGTGGCCTGTAGGCTACTACGAACCCAGATGTCATGCCCAGGATTTCCCAATCCAGCGGCGCGCGCGTTCACATAAAAGTGTCACAAACATTCTTATTTTACAAAAGAAGAGCAAACTATGATTCTAGGCTACATAATATGAAGAACACTGACACGGTTTTACAGGCATAACACAATACAGTCCCTGGAAAGCTGTCAAAAAATAGCCGATGCTGTAAATGTGTAAATCCCAACGCTTATCAATATCACTTACCTTTCAGTCAAGGACAAGATCTGATCATAATTACACTTGTGCTTTCCATAACCTGTCATTGCCTTAGCCTTTTATTTCAGTTGCTATCCTGGCAGTGGTATGTGATCTGAGAGCAAATAAAAAATATAAAAACATAATTCAAATGCACGCATGGCAACGTAGCCTACGGCTCAATAATCCGACTTATAGGCTAACCTGTAGGCTAAACTCACTCAAGCCAACATTTGAATATGTTTTTCTATTTTCTGATTTTTAGGGCGAAATCACCATCACCAAACCCACCAGACTTCATTAATCAGTACTTTTATCATCGTAACACACAAATAGCCTATAGGCCTACGTAATTTCATCCTCTTAAAATCTGTATCTTTCATAAAGATACACATCGGGGAATGTTAACGGGGTTGTCTGTCTCTAAACGTTTTAACTTGAGCTCACCCCTCTCTCTCTCTCTCTCTCTCTCTCTCTCTCTCTGCACACTGATCTCCAGCTCGCTATAATAGCAAGTTATTGTCAATCTATTAGACTGCTATTAACCCACTGCTATAAATATTAATATGTCTATTATTGCATTAGTTGTTAATATTAACTTGTTATTATGGTTTCTGTTCATCTCTGTTCCATGAATGCATGTTATTAATTTACCATCTTGCTTTCTCGGTTGTGGTGGTCCCACTGACGCCTCCTAGTACCATTTTTATTGTAATTAATTTCCTTATTGTAGTTGCTATGCCCAACCCTTTCTCTCTATTAAATGGAATTAATGCATGTTGCTGTACTGTATCCCCCTTTTCGCTTTAGGGAAGGCCAGTTTAAAGGCAGGATCTCCCAAAGCAAGTGTTGACTCTGGCATTCTCATTGAAGTGGAATGCTGAGGGATAGCTGAGTCTGCAACAACAATGCAAATTATGTAATGGGTGTGTATTTTATTACTCCAACACATTATACAAAGAAACAGAAGTTTATACACATTGTGCTAAGCTACCTGAGGAAATGGCACAGATCAAAAATTATTTAAATTTTATTTTTTTTAAATAATCTGGCCAGATTGTAGGCCAGCAAAACTACTCTAACAGAGGTAGTTCTGTCATAATGACAACTCGCCATAATCACTTGCATAACGTGCATTACTTGCAAAGCATCTCAATAAATGGGTACACCACACTCTTTGTTGCAAAGCAGATGAAAAGGCTGTGGAGGGCCTCAAGAGAGGATGTTTGGTGATGAAGGCTTAGTTTCTGCACCCTTGATGAACCTCTTGTTTGTAAGGTACCTTCTCCAGTCTGTAGGAAGCCTTTGATTCTACAAAATTATTTTAAAACGGTTTAGAAAATGCCTTTGGAAGCCAAATGTAATGGTTTTATATGACCATCATTCATATATTTCATGAATAAAATAAGAATGAATGTATACCTGGCTTCGACCACCTCCTCTTGTCTACGACATCACTGTGCTCACAGTTTGGAAAAAGGGGGTCTTCATGTGTGTGAATGTTGTGGACACAGAACAGTGTGTCAAAAGCATAATAGATATAAAGCAATAATATAAAGCATAATGTCATACCCTTATCAATATGCCAGCAAGAAGAGCAAGGCTTTGCTTCAGACCTTCCTTCTCCATGCAGTAACTCCTTCCCACCTCATATATAGATAGAAAACAGGGTAGATTGAGGGAAGAGGATACAATATGAAATAGCTGGAGAAAACCCAGCCAGTCCAATGTACTGTCATGTCAGATTACTATGTAAGGGATGCTGTGCAATTGCATTTGCACTAGTGGTGGTTTAAATATCTTTGGTAATATACACATCCGCACAAGTTGAATATCGATGACTGTGCCGGTTTCAAGATTCCTCACAGTATAGCTTCCAAATTTGGCACAATGGCCTGGTGCACAATTTTATTGCAGTAAAACAATGTAGCACAGTACATGTAATAAAGAAAAGCAATATTAATGGAGAATTCCGTTCGATCCCAACACGTAGCTCTGTTGTTTGTAAATTTGGAGTGCTGTCAGTAGAGAGAAAAACAAAACCAATCGGTGCTGCCTACACTGTGTTATCCTCCTGCTAGGATACAGGCTCAAACAGGGCATGTTTTAAACGTGCTTTTAACCTCTTAACATGTTAAAAATGTCATTAAAAGTGCTTAGCCATGTGCAGTGATTCCTTCCAAGTGACCGCAGTGAATCTGACTGCTGTAGATGTGAGAGAAAGGCATGAATAGGTAAGCACTTTTAGTGACATTTTGAACATGTTTTTTAAGCCTGTTAACATTAGCAGGAGGATAACACGGTGTGGCAGCACAGATTGTTTTTCTCTCTATTGACAACACACCTAATTTACTAACAACAGCGCTACATGTTGATATTGACCTTAGTTCTTCATTAAGGCAGTTTAAAAAGAAAACGGTGCAACTATTTCAGCTGTAGCACTACACAGTGGTGCTCTGGTCCCATATTCAACCTACAGGGTGATACGGTGAAAGTACTACCAGAAAATAGTTTTCTACTCAAAATGATGGTGTTTCTGCTTACTGACCTGGAGAATCTGCCTGCATATCTCCCCCAATGATAACCTTGCTCTGCTGGCTTAAACTTTGAAGCTCAAGCTGCTGGGCCCTTTTCCATTTCCAAACAATGACAGGTTCAAGATAGGTTCTGGCATGTTTCTGGAAAGCTTGGTTTTGCTCTTAACACCAAATACATTGAAAACCTTTTAAAAAATCATGAAAAAATGTAAATTGCAAGTTTATATGCTTATAACAAAAAATAAATTTAAACCAAAGATAATTGATGCTTTATTTTGTTTCTAACTAATATAAAAAGTATAAGAAAGTAAGAATATTTCTTGCATAAGAAAGCTATTGTCCAAATTGTCTTGGCTAAACAAATGGTACATTTTTAGAAATTCTGGATGTCTTTGACGACGCCCAAAATTTTGAATGAAACCGGAGACCTCACTAAACAAAATCAAACACAACTGAAAGCTGTCCATCATATATACTTTTATTTTAATCATTTTTTTTCATTTGAGAATTCGCCAAAAATGTGTCACAGGTTTCAAAACAAGCTCACAGACTGCCATTCCCATGTGGTAGAAATTAAATCATTCTTCTTGTTAAATTGGATGACCGTTGTTGCCGTGTGTGTGTGTGTAGATTGACACTCCTCAAAAATGAAAAACACTTTAATGTTAGTGAAGTCTGAGATAACAGCAGTAGTCCCACTCTTCATTTATAAGTTTTGTGCATTTGTGATTTGCACATGTATCCATTTTGTATCTTTTGTCACAGTAGGCAAGTCAAATTCACACATACCTCCTTTGACAAATAAAAGACAAATAGCCTAACTTCCTCCCCTGTCATAATTTTTTTCTCCTTTTTTGTTAATTTCTGAAAACATAACAGATTCTCACAGAGTTTAGATGATAGAGAAGTTCCAGTCCCCTATATACAGAAATGATGCTAGTTCATTGCAAACCTTTTACATGTTTAATGATACCCATACATTTTTAAACACCGGAACATGTCATGAAGGAGTACTAAAAGGCAAAATATTCATTGGCTCTGCAACCTATAGCTACTGCCAATTACATCCAAACATCTACACATACAAACACAACTCTCTGATATATATCTTACTTTACATGTTTTTACAGTCTTTTTTTCTTTGATTTTTAATTGAGAACAAAGAATGATTGACATTAAAAAGACTGTTACACCTCAGGCTTCAACCTGTGAAAAGTTAAGGAAGGGGAATTAAAACATTGTGTCAAGTTGGCTTTATAGCTAAAAACAAATTTCAGATTTCACTTCCCAATTCTGAAAACAAGCCTAGAGGCCAATAATTAATTGCAATTTGAGGTCATTTTATGATTGCAACCGGCCATAAATCATTCTTTGCAGACATGGCGGTTGTCAACAAAGCGAGATATAAGTGAACGGAAAAGAATAGGAGAGAATTTTTAAATTTAATTTATGAGAAAATACAACAGCTATTTTAGATAGTTGTCGTCTTGCATTTACGTGTATCTGCATCATCATAGCAATGGTTTGATAGCGTTGTCTTCTTATAGGTTGATATGTTGCCATTAGCTGATGGCATAAGCACTATTATAATTTGTGCAATACTATCCATTTTGGCTAACAAACTTTGTTCGCAAATGCGATTGAGTGCGGAAATGAATGGAAACACCTTAAAATGTGTTAAATTAATTAATTATACCAATTTGATTGCAAAACAGCATGAGATCATTACACACAGGTTTTAATCTGCTTTAAAGCCTTTAAATGGAAACCCACTTTGACAAGTGGATGGAAACATAGCAGAAAAGGTGCAGGCCTGCACTACACAATTTATTCAACAAGTGCCAACATTTACCGTTCAACACCAGGCTGTCTCCAGAGTGATACTCATTAAGTATACTGTAACAGAAGCTGTTTCCATCCACACGTTTTTATAATTTTATAATGAATTGCGATTAAGTTTTAGGTCATTTTATGGTTGCAACCTGCTACAAAACAAAGAAGTTTTAGTTCATGTAAGAAATGCCATAATTTATCAGGAACCTGCCAAGGAAATGGCCAACAAGGGTTAGGACAAGCCGTGGGACGTCCTCAGGAGTAAATGGAAGGCGCTCAAAGAGTGAGACATGTCTCAAAAGAGAGTTGTCTTGCAGCGGTGCCAGAGGGACAATAAAAGGCAAGTTATTTGCATCATCATAGTGATGTGGTGATAGTGCCATTGTTTTCTTATTATAGCTTGATATGACGCCATCAGCTGGCACATGGCACTATTACAACTTGTCCAATATTGATCATCTGTTGGTAGACGCGATCCATTTTGTCTAGAAAAACTGTTGTGCGGTTCAGTGCAAAAATTAATGGAAACACCTTAAAATGTCTCAAATCAATTCGATACGGAGTTGACCGCAAAACAGCATGTGACGTCATTACGCACAGGTTTTTATTTGCTTTAAAGCCGTTGGATGTAAACACACTTTCACCAGCTTTATTAACATGAGTTTTTTTTTACCAAACTTCAGATAATTCGATTGACAAGTGGATGGAAACAGCTAATATGAGTAACAGAGTGGAGTGTATGTGACAAATACATCATGAAAAACTCTTTGTACATCGGCACTGCTTCCAATTTTTGTCCTTGGCTTTAACAAATAGTAGGCTAACACAATCACGGACTAGAAAAAATAAAACTTCCATGCTGAATGGAAGGGGGACAAAATTTAATCTAGGCTACAGACGTACAACCACATCACGCATTGTAAATATATTTTATGAACGAAATCTGCATGTTACAAACCTGAGTGCCAATTCAGGGATGTTTTTGAATCTTTTACAATTCCGTAATTGTCTCCATCTGTTGCTTTAAGTTGTTCTTCATTTAATTTCCTTCTTTCCTGTGATGGTCCTGGCCCAGTATCAGCCATAACTACAGCAGATAACTTCTAAAATAACATTAAAATGCTATTAGGCCTATATAAATAAATCTCCTGCTAGCATTTACCTGGCTGGATACAATAACACAGACTTTTCAGGTGTTACACCAAAATCTGTTAACCCATCAGAACGTGTGCTCTACAGAGTCACAGAATTATTTTCAGCAGGTAGATGGTGCTACAACACAGCACCATCTACCTGCTGAAAATAATTCTGTGACTTTCGGGAAAAATCAGACCTGGGCAAAGGCATTAATAAAAACTATATAAAAAATAACGTTCTTTACACTGTTAGTCTCGTTTTGCTGTTATAGGTCATTTATGATCATCAGATGGAACATTACAAAGTTTCCGAAACATTGAAAAGCCTACATTGTGCTGAGTGCTAAGTAAAAATTTGAATGCAGAACTTGTACTGTGCACTATTAAATATGCTTTATGATTAATAGTTCATAGTTTTACTTCAGAAAAAATGTTTTGCGTACTTCTTCTACCACTGCCAATACCAACATTCCCAGCTAGAGAAAGGGTAAAAGGTAAAGCAAGACGCCATTTGCCTTGGGCCCATCCCTAGCACGCCCACCCTCCCCAACAACACTTCAAGCAGCTCAGGGTACTGCACTAGTCTAACAATTATAAAGCAAGGAATCTCTGTGTCTGTGTGTATCTTTGCATATCTCAAGAACCGTTCATCCAATCTACTTCACACTTAGTGGATGTATTGCTGGCTACCCAAGGATGTATTTGTGCCGCATTTTGCAATTTGGACCTGTAACAGTTTCAACATTAATAAACTCTAAATAAACAAGCGACTGCTCTGTGCGCAGTGGGAGCGGGGCTTCAGGGCTCTGCTGACTGTGTGCAGCATGTCATCTAATTGCAAATGAATACCTCCTCTAAGTGTGTTTTACTGGTGTTTCTGATTGCGGATGCTGCATATACTAGTGGTACAATCACATTTTTCTCCGCTTCCCTGGAGTCAACGAGCTGGAGCTGACAGCTCGAAGAACAGCCCCACTCTGCCACTAGACCTCAAATGGTGTTAGTTTGCAATACTAATGGCACTAATGCTGGGAATGGTGGTACTGGCAGAGGTAGAAGAACAACTATTATAAGTATATACAGTATAAATATAATTATAACATCACAGAGTAAAAGTCCTGCATTCCAGAACTAAACTTTCAGATAATCAGGTGAATGTAGTAGTACAATGCTTACATAGTAGGTAATTAGTAGAAATAGTTGAGTTGCATATTTTTAAAAGTGCTTTGGGGGCCTTTTGCAAGTTTTTTTCGGGGTAGAATGAATCAAAATAGTAACATAATTCAATATTTTTCATATTTAATCATCATAATAAATCTATAGCTGTTTTGGGCCCATTCAGCTGGGGGCCCCAGGCAATTGCAGTCTGTCTCTGTGCTGTGATATAAATTGCCTCTCTAAGGAGACAGAAATGCTGTGTACTGTCATAGTTTAGCTCAGTAAAAATTAAATTTTCCACTTTTCATTACTAAATATGTTTACTACATAAACATGCCACTTAAGACAGCTTTGTTGTTGTTGGAATGTGTAGCTATTTCCTTTTTGACTGAGCTAGGCTAACTAATGGGATGTTTTCACTGTATGCTACAACTCGACTTGCTCTTTTCTGTTTTCCATGAGCAAAATTTTAAGATAATGTCACGGCAGTTTTGCGCAGCGTTGCAGTGGAAAACGAAAAGAGAAAAGTATTGGTACCAAATAAGTGAGTCTAGTCAAGCAGAGCCGTACCATAGAGTGGAAACAAGGCATAAGCTAACAGGTTTTCCCTGCTTCCAGTCAAAAAAGAACTCCACTGAAGATGACTCAGCATCCTTTAATATTGACACTTTGCAGTGAGAGAAATTAAATCTGGTAGTGCCAGCGGTCCTAAAAAAACAACAGCTGGAAGTGTCTGGAAATGTAAATCTGGAAATCATTGTAAGATAACGCAAGAATAGATTTTTGTTTTTGTTTTGCTTAACGTTGGATGAACTTTAATTGTATTTTAAGTCAATTCATATTATAAGTCAACTCGTTACAATAATACTATGGAGCTGTAAGGTGCTCAAAATATTCATGTTCTGGTCATCCTGTTTGACAAAGTGGTGAGTGAACAGTGCAGGTACACTGTGATGATGGCAGTATCCCAGCATCATCAGTCAAAATGTTAGCTACAGTTGTGTTCAAATAATAGCAGTCTAAACATCACTAACCTCATAAGTCATATTTTTTGGTAGAAGTGATCTTTCTACATGGCAAATAATTTACTAGTAAGTGTTGTAGAGTCATAGAAACAGTCATGACATGCATGCTGCTCATTCTGTGTAATTGAAAGGGGCATGTTCAAAATAATAGCAGTGTTGTGTTCAATTAGTGAGGTGATTGATTCTGTGAAGAAACAGGTGTCAATTATGGCCCACATTTAAGGAAGAAAGGAACCATATGTTGTGCATGCTGGTTATAGGGCATTTCACACTGAAATACTCAGCAAATTGGTCATTCCAGACATTGCTCTGAGGAACAGCAGACATTGATTAAAAAGTTGATTGGAGAGGGGAAAACATATAAAGAAGTGCAGAAAATTACAGGCTGCTCAACCAAAATTATTGAATGAAATTTCAATGCCTTGAAATGGCATCCAAAGCCTGAACGATGTGGGGAATAACGGTCAACTACCATACGAATGGATCAAAGAATAGCCAAAATAGCAACGGCTCAACCAATGATCAGCTCCAGGAAAATCAAAGAAGACTTAAAGTTACCTGTGAATACTGTTACGATCAGAAGAAGGCTATGCTTCTAAGCTATCAGCTAGAAGCCCCAAAGTCCCATTTCTGAAAAAAAGACATGTACTGAATAGGTTGAAATTTGCCAAAGGACACATTGACTGGTCAAAGGACAAATGGCACAACTTTCTGTGGACTGATGAGAGCAAAATTGTTCTTTTTGGGTCTAGGGCCGCAGACAGTTTGTCCGACGACCCCCATGCACTGAATTCAAGCCACAGTAAAGCACGGTGGTGCAAAAATAATTTTATAGGGATGTTTCTCATGCTGTGGTGTTGGGCCTATTTATCGTATACCAGGGATCATGGATCAGTTTCAATACATCAAAATACTTGAAGAGGTCATGTTGCCTTATGCTGAAGAGGAAATGCCTTTGAAACGGGTCTTTCAACAAGACAATGACCCAAAACACACAAGTAATCGAGCAAAGTCTTGGTTCCAGATGAACCAGATTGATGTTATAGAGTGGCCAGCCCAATCCCCGGACCTCAATCCCAACACTTGTGGGGTGACATCAAAAATGCTGTTTCTGAGCCAAAACCCAGTAAGGCAGAGGAATCATGGAATGTAGTTCAATCGTCCTGGGCTGGAATACCTGTTCAAAGGTGCCAGAAGTTGGTCGACTCCATGCAACACAGATGTGAAGCAGTTCTCAGAAATAATGGTTATGCAACTAAATATTAGTGCAGTGATTCAAAGTAAAGCAAACCTTTGAGACATTTTTCAGCTTATACAGTAAATGTTTGAGTTTGTAAAGAAAAATGCAAATACTGCTTTTTTTTAAGCATTCCTTTTTCTTCACTTTCTGTAACGGTATAACACAAACTTGATCAATTTTTGTCATGTTTTGATTTGGAATTGAATGTGCAGTGTTCCCAATGCATTGCTATTATGGAAGTAAAAGCTATTCTAAGGATTTTGAGCATTATTCACTTTTTTAAACACACTACTATTATTCTGAACACAACTGTCTGTAAATACAAACAAGACGATTTAATGACAAATTGATGGATTTAGTCTCAGGCACTCTTTTACCACTCTGTGACCCTCTCTCAGTTTAAAACAAGACAAAGGAAAAGGTTGAGAGGGCTTCAGGGACAATCCTGTCCTTTGCCTTAAAAAACAGAATTCACATATCAACTCTACGTGCCATGACATCACAGGATACAGCCTTGCTTCTTGTTCTTGCTTACATAAGACGCTAGAATTTCCATGTAAAGGATTTTAGTCATTCACCCGTCATAGCCCCCAAACTGTATGAGGATCAGTTCCAGATGCCATCCACCTCCTCCAGCAGTCAGTCTACAAACCACACTGGGACTGCTGCCGGTGTCTGCGAACGCTACACATTTGGCTGAAGGACTGTCCGCACCGTGAGCAGCTGTAGGGCTTCTCCTGCGTGTGGACTGTGCGGTGCCTCTTCAGGTGGCTGGACGAGATGAAACTCTTCCCACACAGTGTACATCGATAACGCCTCTCTCCAGTGTGGATGAGGAGGTGGACCCGCAGGTTGTTGGGCTGGGCAAAGCCCTTTCCACAGTGCGGACAGGTGTAGGGCCTCTCCCCTGTGTGTACCCTTTGGTGCAGCTCCAGGGCGGCTGCACTGGGGAAGACGCGCCCGCACACAGCGCACACCATGGGCTCTTGAGCAGCAGCAGCGCTGCTACCGTAAGGCCGCCTCTGGATTGTCGTGTTGGCAGAAGGAGCTGTAGTGGGAGGGGGCGGATGAGGCGGGGGAGGTGATGCAGCCACGACAGCAGCAGCAGCAGCTGCAGCGGCGGCCATGTCGAAGGAGGCAGCGAAAGCAGCCATTTCATGAGCGCCACCTGTGAAGAGCATGGTTGGAGGGCCATCTAGACTGTCTCCTCCACCCTGCGAGGGAAGGAGGCCGAGGGGTGGCCAGTTTCTGTGTTCCCCAAACCCAGCTGTGCTACTGCGTATGCTGCACCAAGATGGCTGACCCTCTCCTGCATCCAGGCCAGGTCCAGGCCCAGACTGTTGAGGCGATCGGGGCTGGTCTCATCGGAGGCTACAGGGGCTGACAGCTGAGAGGGATGTTCATCTCCTGTAGTATCATCCGTCTGGATCTCTGGCTTCAGAGCACCATCTATTAGGGTCCCTCCAAAGTCCCTGCGAGTAGCCTCAGAGGCCGTGACCCCCCCACTGCTGGATGTCAAACTGTTGCCCAGAAGTATGGCAGCTTTACGTTTCGCCCGAGGCCTGCGGGTCAGGTCCATTGTGGCATCAGTGGGGAAGAGGAGGTTGGAGGCTGGGTGGTGGAGGTATTGTTGGCAACACTGGTGTTAAGAACAATATCACTGGGGGTTTCCTCACTGGGTTCCATGGCTGAAGACAAAAGGGCACAGGGAACAGAGTGAGGAGTTAAAGAAAAAGAGAAATTTAAAGAGAACGATTAAGAAAACAGTATTGCTGCACTCTTTTGCTCTTAACACATTGGATTTTATAAAGCCAGACAGAGAGGGCTGATGAGAATTGAAAAAAAAGAATTTAGTAAAATCAAAAACCATAAATAAATTTGACTTGGGGACGAATCTAGGTTCGATCACACCTAAGATGTTCTACTCAGTGTAAACCCAGTTTTCCCTGCCTCAGAAAATCAAAATAGTTTTGATATTTATTTATTTATTTTTTACCTTTTTGGATCATTTGTAATTTCTGAGGAAGTCATTTTGCTGTTGCTTCCTTTTAGGTAATGAATGAGTGTGTATTGTTTTGATGAAACAAAATACCCTGATGATCTATTCAACTCCATTAAATTTTATTTATAGTATCAAATCAGAATAAGACACTTTACAGATAAAGTAGGTCTAGACAACACACTATAATTTACAAAGGCCCAACAATTCCAGTAATTCCCCAAGAGCAAGCATTCAGTGTGACAGTGTCAACAAAAAACGCCCTTTTAGGAAGAAACCTCAGTCAGACTAGGGCTGCAAGATTATGGTCAAAATGATAATCACGATTATTTTGATCAATATTGTGATCACGATTAATTCACGATTATTTGTTGATTTTAACCAAAACATATTTTATTGTCACATAGACTATTTATAACTGCTTTCACATCCATATTATGCTACATTCCTCTTATGTTGAAGCTGTATGTTGTATAGACATGCAGCTGCAACGCGTGTAAATGAAAATTAGCTATCTGAAATAAATAGCGTGGGATTTTAGCATGGGAGAAAGCTCCTTCACTTGTTTTCAACAATAACTGATTAAAAGAGCTTGGGAGAGAGAGGGAGTGCAATGGACTGTCTCACAGAGAGACGGCTGACTCATTATGAATGGGTCCAGCACGGGTCGAATGGCGGGTCAGCAGAGTTACATACGTCGTGTGTATGAAATGTCTGTATCGTCACCGTGCTGCATTTTTATGAATTATGATATTTTGGCCATGGGGACATCTCTGGTCCAGGTCCAGCAGGCTCCGTCTCACACGCTATTACTCTACAAACTGAAGTTAGTTGCATTCAATAACTTCTTCTGTGTTTTTCGCCGTGGCCGCCGTGATAGCAGAGTTACCAGCGGAAACACTGGTACAAATACAGGATTGCCTCTTATGCTTAACAATATACAGCTGCGTTAATAATAATTAAAACTGTAGACAAATGTCAGAAGTGTGGACCGGTGGCCGCTGTGTGGCGGGGCTGCGTGGAGAGTTAGAGGAGAGAGAGTAGAGGAGGGATCCAACACAGGCACGGCTTTACAGAAGAAATGGGTCATGTAACGCAACATTAAACCATATCGATATAAACAACATTGCTTTGTTTGTGGAGAGGCAGCGGATGCGACCTAGAGGAAAAATATTACTCGTGCCCTAGAGCCTGGTGAGCTAACAGACACTAACTAGCACCAACTAGCACCGGTCACTGCTGTTGTCTGAAAAACAACACAGACGGGACAAAATGTTGCGTTTACTGGTAAACCTTGTGACCGACGTATAACCGACTGCTATCTGTTGAATTTTCCTCAAGTTACTCTGTCCTCTGTGACTGTCTCCATCTAGAAACTAAGCTGCACGGTGCAGGGAACAACTCAGACTGGCACATGCTCCGACAGTGGTGTACGGCGCGGTAGATTGGCTTTGCAAAAAAAAACAGAGCATTCTATGAAATGACGTATTTAAAAAAAAATCGATCGATCACGCAAATTTGATCGTGGGAAGTCAAAATTGTAATCGTGATTAAAATTTGATTATTGTGCAGCCCTACGTCAGACCCAGGCTGCCGGTGCCGGTTGGGGGTGTGATGAACAGCGGTAATAAAAGTCACAATAAAGATAATGGAACTATGACTAGAAATAGTAGTTGTAGTAGCAGGGTGCTGAGTAGGACCACGGCCACAGCTGCAACCATGATATAATGCCACCCTAATCCAAGGAAAACTTCTGGAAGGAAAAACATAAGGGCTCCGGGGAGTAATCTCCCCAGAGCTAAGTCAGTAACAAGCATTTCTGGGACATGGATGCACACAAATGGAAAGAGAGGAGAGAGGAGCTCAGTGTGTCAAAGGAAGTCCCCCGGCAGTCTAAAACTACACTACTTTGGGGTGGCAGTAGCTCAGTCCGTAAGGAGTTGGGTTGGGAACCGGATCACTGGTTCACTGTCCCCATCAGGACCAAAAAGTACGGAGTGTGGATTGGTGGCTGGAGAGATGCCCCTTCACCTCCTGAACACTGCTAGGTGCTGCAAGGCACCGTACCCCCTCAACCGCTCAGGGCGCTGGTTCAGTTGGCAGCCCACTCACTCTGACATCTCTCCATTAGTGCATGAACAGGTCCTGAGCGTGTGTGTGTGTGTGTGTATTTCAGGCCTGTGTTTGATTACTAACAAAGTGTGTACGCAGAGTGTAAATTGTAATTTCCCCACAGGGGATTAATAAACTAATTAAATCTTAACTAACTATAACGCGATATTGGAGCGGTTTCTGGTTAAACAAAAATGATCTTTGTTATATTCTTCACTGTTTTATGTTACTAAATATAACAATAAGACGGACTACAACTGAATATTAACCTTTTATTAGCCCAACAGCATATCTTCACACCAGCATGGCTAACACCAACAACGTAAACTGAAGTTACCCAGAATCCATCAGGTGTATCTTAACTATGGAATACGGAATAGCCCAACATACACAACATCTCCTCTCCTCTTACAATAGCTGTCCTTGGGACAGAACAACTGAGGCGCTACTCAAATTGTTAGAGCTTTTTATAACACAACATTCACAATTTTACTAAAACTATGAACATTAAAACCTTCTGAACATTGTGTTTTTGTTTGCTACCTTAGGGGTGAGGGTAGACTACCTCCAGCCCCAGACTGTGCCCATGTCCCTATTTAATCTAATAATTCAGGCGTGCAGGAGGCTGCCGCTCTGGTGGAGTATCGGCGGTCTGTAGGAACATCAGTCTTTCATCAGCATTTTCTGTTCCCTTCTCTTTTACCCTCTTTTGGAAGCCAAATGAATAGACCATAGAGGTTTATTCTTAACTTATCTGTGAGACATTCTATATGTGTGATCAAATATTCTAAACTCAACGGTAGGCCAGAAAAATGTCTGCTGCCCCCAGTAATTTGTAATAATTACGGAGGTCTGTCTTCATATTCTGCTTTCTTTGTATGAAAACCAGCGTAAACATTGATTTAATCATGTATTTAATCATGTACGGTATAGAGCCACACTCACCAGTAGACAGGCCACACTCTGCCCTGATATTGACCTCCACCTTAAGGTCCAGGTTGCAGTCATCTTTCTCCACCTTTTCCTGCTTCACCAGTGGCAACACCTTAGTTTCGTCCTGCTGTGATACAGGGAAAAGCAGCTGGAACACGACATGGACATGGATCTGCATTCATCAAGTGTGGGCTCAACAAGAATTTTAATTTAATTAAGATTTAACAATTATCTTAAGTCATTGTTATTTTTGATATACCCTTATAAATAAACTATTTGTACGGGGGTAAGTAAAAAAATCGCTAATTAATGCTCTCTTTGCATTGTTGTCATTAGCGCTGTTAGCAATATCCGTTTCCTCCACCCTCTCTCTCCGTTTGTGATCCGCTAATCAGCAGTTTAAGCTCCATATGAGCACAAATATTGATTTAAAAACAATTTTATTTGTTTAAAAAATGGTCCTTGAGAATCTATGATCAGAACTCCTTTCATGGCAACGGTCTGTTATACAGGTAAAAGCCAGTAAATTAGAATATTTTGAAAAACTTGATTTATTTCAGTAATTGCATTCAAAAGGTGTAACTTGTACATTATATTTATTCATTGCACACAGACTGATGCATTCAAATGTTTATTTCATTTAATTTTGATGATTTGAAGTGGCAACAAATAAAAATCCAAAATTCCGTGTGTCACAAAATTAGAATATTGTGTAAGGGTTAAATTTTGAAGACACCTGGTGCCACAAAGTAATCAGCTGATTAACTCAAAACACCTGCAAAGGGCTTTAAATGGTCTCTCAGTCCAGTTCTGAAGCCTACACAAACATGGGGAAGACTTCAGATTTGACAGCTGTCCAAAAGGCGACCATCGACACATTGCACAAGGAGGGAAAGACACAAAAGGTTATTGCTGAAGAGGCTGGCTGTTCTCAGAGCTCTGTGTCCAAACACATTAATAGAGAGGCAAAGGGAAGGAAAAACTGTGGTCAGAAAAAGTGTACAAGCGATAGGGATCACCGCGCCCTAGTCAAGATTGTGAAAAAAAACCCATTCAAAAATGTGGGGGAGATTCACAAGGAGTGGACAGCTGCTGGAGTCAGTGCTTCAAGATCCACCACCAAGAGACGCTTGAAAGACATAACAACTGCCGCATACCTCGTGTCAAGCCACTGTTGACCAAGAAACAGCGCGAAAAGCGTCTCACCTGGGCTAAGGAAAAAAAGAGCTGGACTGCTGCTGAGTGGTCCAAAGTCATGTTTTCTGACGAAAGCAAATTTTGCATTTCCTTTGGAAATCGAGGTCCCAGAGTCTGGAGGAAGACAGGAGAGGCACAGGATCCACGTTGCCTGAAGTCTAGTGTAAAGTTTCCACCATCAGTGATGGTTTGGGGTGCCATGTCATCTGCTGGTGTCGGTCCACTCTGTTTCCTGAGATCCAGGGTCAACGCAGCCGTCTACCAGCAAGTTTTAGAGCACTTCATGCTTCCTGCTGCTGACCTGCTCTATGGAGATGGAGATTTCAGGTTCCAACAGGACTTGGCGCCTGCACACAGCGCAAAATCTACCCGTGCCTGATTTACGGACCATGGTATTTCTGTTCTAAATTGGCCAGCCAACTCCCTGACCTTAGCCCCATAGAAAATCTGTGGGGTATTGTGAAAAGGAAGATGCAGAATGCCAGACCCAAAACGCAGAAGAGTTGAAGGCCACTATCAGAGCAACCTGGGCTCTCATAACACCTGAGCAGTGCCAGAAACTCATCGACTCCATGCCATGCCGCATTAATGCAGTAATTGAGGCAAAAGGAGCTCCAACCAAGTATTGAGTATTGTACATGCTCATATTTTTCATTTTCTTACTTTTCAGTTGGCCAACATTTCTAAAAACTCCCTTTTTTGTATTAGCCTTAAGTAATATTCTAATTTTGTGACACACGGAATTTTGGATTTTCATTTGTTGCCACTTCAAATCATCAAAATTAAATGAAATAAACATTTGAATGCATCAGTCTGTGTGCAATGAATAAATATAATGTACAAGTTACACCTTTTGAATGCAATTACTGAAATAAATCAAGTTTTTCAAAATATTCTAATTTACTGGCTTTTACCTGTATACTGTAGATTCAACAGACTGTAAAATTGCTCTGATTGACCAATCATTACATAACATTATGTCCTTTAGCTGATGCTTTTATTCAAAGCAACTTACAATTGCTATGCTGTAAACTAAGAATGCTTTCAAAAATCGAAGTGTTAATAGTTTATTTTCATCAATTAACAAAAAGCAGTGAATGAACAGAATAGGAATCTAAATTAAATCAATATTCTTGTTTTTCTTCACACTGAAGATAGTTCTTAATCACTTTTGCTGTATGTTGGGGTCTTTGTTCTGCTGCAGAATAAATTTGGGGCCAATCATAAGCCTCCCTGATGGTACCACCATGCTTCACTTTTGCCTGCAGACACTCATTATTGTACCTCTCTCCAACCCTTCAGCGAACAAACTGCCTTCTGCTACAGCCAAATATTTCAAATTTGGACTCATCATTCATCATTCCAGAGCACCTGCTGCCATTTTTCTGCACCCGTGCCTATGTTTTCGTGCAGAGTCGCTCGGCCTTGTTTCCATGTCGGAGGTATGGCTTTTTGGCTTCAACTCTTCCATGAAGACCACTTCTGGCCAGACTTCTCCGGACAGTAGATGGGTGTTCCTAGGACCCACTGGTTTCTGCCAGTTCTAAGCTGATGTCACTGCTGGACATCTTCAAATGTCAAAGGGAAATAAGCTTGATGTGTTTTTCATCTGCTGCACTACGTTTCCTTGGCCAAGCACTGCGTCTACTATCCTCAACATTGCCCGACTTTTTGCAAGTGTGCCTATAAGAATTGATGCTGGTTTGAAGGCAAAGGGTAGAAACACCAGATATTGATGGGATTTAGACTTTTCTTTTGTTTGCTCACTTAGTATTTTGTAAATTGATGAACATAAACAATCATTATATTTTTTAAAGCATTCTTAGTTTACAGCATTTTTTCACACCTGCCTAAGACTTTTGCAGAGTACTGTATGTCAGAGGCCACTGGACCAAGTGTCTTGCCAAGTGACACACTGGTTGATCGTAGTGGGAACTGAACCCAGATCTCCCACACCAAAGGCATGCATCATAAATACAGTGAGGAAAATAAGTATTTGAACATCCTGCTATTTAGCAAGTTCTCCCACTTAGAAATCATGGAGGGGTCTGAAATTGTAATTGTAGGTGCATGTACACTGTGAGAGACATAATCCAAAAAAAAGAAATCCAGAAATCACAATGTATGATTTTTTAACTATTTATTTGTATGATACAGCTGCAAATAGGTATTTGAACACCTGTCTATCAGCTAGAATTCTGACCCTCAAAGACCTGTTAGCCTGCCTTCAAAATGTCCACCTCCACTCCATTTACTATCCGAAATTAGATGCACCTGTTTGAGGTCATTAGCTGCATAAAGACACCTCTCCACCCCATCCAATCAGTAAGAATCCAACTACTAACATGGCCAAGACCAAAGAGCTGTCCAAAGACACTAGAGACAAAATTGTACACCTCCACAAGGCTGGAAAGGGCTACGGGGAAATTGCCAAGCAGCTTGGTGAAAAAAGGTCCACTGTTGGAGCAATCATTAGAAAATGGAAGAAGCTAAACATGACTGTCAATCTCCCTCGGACTGGGGCTCCATTCAAGATCTCACCTTGTGTGGTCTCAATGATCCTAAGAAAGGTGAGAAATCAGCCCAGAACTACACGGGAGGAGCTGGTCAATGACCTGAAAAGAGCTGGGACCACCGTTTCCAAGGTTACTGTTGGTAATACACTAAGACGTCATGGTTTGAAATCATGCATGGCATGGAAGGTTCCCCTGCTTAAACATGTCAAGGTCCATCTTAAGTTTGCCAATGACCATTTGGATGATCCAGAGGAGTCATGGGAGAAAGCCATGTGGTCAGATGAGACCAAAATAGAACTTTTTGGTCATAATTCCACTAACCGTGTTTGGAGGAAGAAGAATGATGATGAGTACCATCCCAAGAACACCATCCCTACTGTGAAGCATGGGGGTGGTAGCATCATGGCGACTGCACTGTATTAAGGAGAGGATGACCGGGGCGATGTACTGCAAGATTTTGGGGAACAACCTCCTTCCCTCAGTTAGAGCATTGAAGATGGGTCGAGGCTGGGTCTTCCAACATGACAATGACCCAAAGCACACAGCCAGGAGAACCAAGGAGGTTCTGTAAGAAGCATATCAAGGTTCTGGCGTGGCCTAGCCAGTCTCCAGACCTAAACCCAATAGAGAATCTTTGGAGGGAGCTAAAACGCCGTGTTTCTCAGCAACAGCCCAGAAACTTGACTGATCTAGAGAAGATCTGTGTGGAGAAGTGGGCCAAAATCCCTTCTGCAGTGTGTGGTGGAAAAAACTACAGGAAACGTTTGACCTCTGTAATTGCAAACAAAAGCTACTGTACCAAATATTAACATTGATCTTCTCAGGTGTTCCAATACTTATTTTCAGCTGTATCATACAAATAAATAGTTTAAAAAATCATGCATTGATTTCTGGATTTTTTTTTTTAGATTATGTCTCTCACAGTGGACATGCACCTACGATAACAATTTCAGACCCCTCCATGATTTCTAAGTGGGAGAACTTGCAGAATAGCAGTGTGTTCAAATACTTCTTTTCCTCACTGTATGTTATAGCTTTTGCAATTGAAAGTTGCTTAAGGAATAGTAATGGGTCACTAGCACAGCACAAATAACACTGCTGGTTTGAATGTTTATAATAAAGTGGATCTAAAAGTAGAGTGTGATAAAAAATTTAAATTATTATTATCATTTAAGAATTCCTCTCACATACAGTCCAGCTTCAATTTACCACCTCACCATCTGGGTTGCACATTTCCGGTCTCCAAAGATGTTCACTGGATGGGTTAGTGTTTCCATACATTCTCTCGGCATGTTTGGTTTTTTGTTTTTTATAGTTTTATAGTCAACTTTATGGCCCCATTTTGTGCGTACACAACAGTTATTAATGAGCAGGTCACCTGTCAGAGTGTGTCATTTCTATTGCCTTCATTTCTATGTTCTCAGAGGATAAATGAATGCCTTACATACAGTATAACCGTGAAATAGCTGTGACTCAATGGACCTTATTAAAAAAAATTCTGCTGATTAATCTTTACCTTTGAAATGTGATGAAAGGGTTTGTCTTCAGAGACAACAGGAACAGGCGGCCCCACCGGCTGATGGTCTTCAGCTACTGAAAAATAACAGAACACTGAGCAAGTAATGTCCACAGGTTTTCCTGCCTTTTGAATTTGTGTGATTTTGGATAACTGTCATCATTTAGCACGTACAACCTTCAAATTAATTTCTTAGCTTCTGAATAAGCTACTGAATAGCTTTCGGGAATGATTGTAAAGATTTACAAAGAATATGTTTATGGCATTTACTCTCTAACTGGGACGTTTTGGGACCGATTGGTGGGATTGCTGTGGATAAAGTACACACATACAAATAACGCTGAACCATGTATTCAGCTAATATAAAAAGCTCATGTTATCAAAATCTAGTTTTACAACATTCATTAATTTAGCTGTGTACTTATAGGCCTATTACCTAATTATAAATGGATGTATTCAATCAAATTACCATAAAACTAAATTAGGCCAAGTTACAACAGCAGAGAAAAACTGAACACAT
This sequence comes from Percina caprodes, assembly GCA_013375575.1. Lineage (NCBI taxonomy): Eukaryota > Metazoa > Chordata > Actinopteri > Perciformes > Percidae > Percina > Percina caprodes. The sequence goes on from JABXJD010000905.1 coordinate 55,184, forward strand.
AGAACAGAGTGGAAGGAGTCAGGTTAATATGAGCCTAGCAGCAGAGAATTATGCAATTTAATTTCTCTAAATTTGGAGAAATGAGGGCAAAACTAACAGCATGTAACTGAAGTATAACTGTCATTTCGGCCAGCCTGCCACACATGTGATATACTGTGTATGTATGATGCTGAGGTCCACAATGCCATTGGAGCTTGGTAGTGTGTGCTCAGACATGATGACAAGTTAGAGCAGGATGGAAACTGACAGCCACTACAGGCCCACTACTGCCTGGTAAATACTGAATGCATCGGCTTATTAATACGCATATTTTCTTATTAATAAGCATGTAACGAGGACAGATCTGTGCCATGACTCCCTCACACGTAATGAAGCAATGGTGGTGCAACCCAGCAGGCCAGCTGCAGACCTGCCTCTTGCCATCTATATGTATTTACCTTCGGGTGGCCTAAAATGAACGGCGTGCATTTCCTCCCGCTGATTTCGTCTCCTCATCTTCCTCTCGTAGTTTCGCACCTTTACGTCTATTTCTCGCAGTTTCTGCCGCAGTGCATCGTTCTCCTTCTCGCTTTTCTCCCGCTCCAGGTCCATCTGGGAGCGCAGCGCCGCGTAACCATCGTCCACCAGTTTGCAGATCTCCGCCACTGCCGAATTGGCCAATATCTCTATAATCGAGGCGATTTGCGCTTGAAAGCCAACACAGTCCGCCATCATTGCCAGGTCTGTCTGTCTGTCTGTTCCTGCACGGACGGATGCGCTCGGTAGACGGCTGCTGCTGCGGCGGCGGCGGCGGCGGTGCACGGGCGTGATCAGACTGGTATGATATATGATTGACTGCTGACTGTTTAACTGTCTGCCTTCTTTTCTGTGCTCTAGAATGTTGTGGTACTTTGAGGTGCGAGAGTCGCCTCTTGATGACGTCAGTTTGTTGTTCAGCATCACTTCACCATACACAGAAAACTAAAAATATATTCAATATGTGGCTTCAGAGAGATCTGTCCACGTTAGGTAGTACAGCGGACGGTAGGGTATCTCTAGATTTATTTACCCTACCCAATCTTTATTTATTCATCAATTCCTCTGTAAAGAAATAAATAACATTTGAATTAATTTTATTTGGAAAAATAAATGCCATCTTTAAAAAATAAAAAACTACAAGTGTAGGTGGCATGGAAATATTAGACTTCATGGATGTGTACAATACTTTTAGAATGAAATGGATAAAATAATGTTTAAAAGCTCCAGAATCTCTTTGGAACTTCATTCCACAGACCATTTTGGTAAAAATGGGAGGCCTCCAATTTGTATTACAATGTAGTTACAATGAAATGAAAGTATCGCAAAAATTGTCTAAATTTCATTAACAGGTGCTTAACGCTGCAAAATTATGCTTTGTTCATAATTTTTCTCCACACAGAACTATTATATGGAACAATGAAATCATAACCAGAAAGAATAAGTATCTACAACACTGGGTTGATAGGAATATACTTATTCTTGCAGACTTCCAAAATGATGAAGCTCAACTTCTTAGTTATGAGGAATTTCTTAGATCTGAAATCTTTCCTGTCACCCACAAAAAAAATAAAATGGTAATAAATGCTATATAGCGGAATTCTTCAACAAATGAAATGTCACTCTGAGAGACAAGAATGACAAGAATTGGATCCAATCTTCTTTGTTAATGGAATAAATATTAAAGGTCATAAATGTACCAATTGAATTATTGAATTATTATAAATTATTTCTACAGCAAAAGGAACATCAGTCCACGGGGGAAATTTCTTTGGAACTGTTTTTATTCTAACATTCACTGGGAATCAACATGGCTTCTACTCTACAAATTTGTTATTCCCAATAAACTGAAAGAATTTTAGAATTTTATTTTAAAATATTGCACAATATTTATCCCACTAACAAATTTGTTTTAAGATTTGTGGCTGTAAATGTGAATTTTGTAAAACTGAAGAAGAAACTATGATACCTTTATGGGAGTGTCAGTATTCTGTGGGGTTCTGGAAGAAAATTTAAAACTATTTCAATACTCAAAAGAATCACGTAATTAAATTGGAAGCATGTATGTTATTTTTAAGTATGATAACAAAAACTAAACAATACATAGTATTGTCAACCTATTAATTCTACAAGGGAAATTTCATAACCATAAAGTGAATTTTTCTAGGCCAACTTTTACTCACTTTAGAATGGAATTGCAGACTTTTTTTGAGTTTATCCAAATTATTAATAATATCAAAAGTATTTATAGCTGATAGACTGCAAGATTTTTCAAGGAAATGCTATTACATACCTTACATTCCATTTCACCTTTTCTTTGTATTTATTTATTTGTATTTTCTGTATTGTTTTCTTTTTTACCTTCTTTTTTGTGTATTGCCTTTCTTCTTGAGTTTTTTTTAATCATTAAGTAAGGTTTTAATGTTCATTGAATGGAAATAAATATACTTTTGATACGTTTTGTACGTTAAGTAAGATGCCAAAAATTTGTAAAAGTGTTTCAATTAAAAACATTTTTTTAAAACATGCACTTCACAGGCATCTGCTGTTTAATTAGTCAGCATTTTTGTGCATATGTGAACACTCTAAGGTACTCTTCTGGAACAATCCGTAGGTCTGAGTACGATTCACTTCAATTACAATTATTTTACTTGGTTGTTAGAAAACACTAGCCTGAAATACACACATGCTCAGGTCCTTTACATGCACAGATGGAGAGATGTCAGAGTGAGGGGGTTGCGACTGCTGGACAAGCGCCCCAAGCAGTTTGGGGTTTGGTGTCTTGCTCAAGAGGAGGTGAACTGGCACTTCTCCAGCTACCAGTCCACACTCTGCACTTGGTCTGTACGGGGACTTGAGTCAACTCCTTACAGACTGAGTTACTGCCACCCTGTGCGGTTCTCTACTCGTGCATTGTGAACCCAACATACTTCAGGTTTGTGTTGTCTGTGACAATGTATTTAAGCCCTGAGGCCCAATCAGAGCCAAAGTAGAATAGAAAGAGAAATTAGTCCTCTTTCACTGACAATGTGAACACAAAAAGAACTGAGTCCCAGGACTCGGGTTTGAAAAGCTATTTCTGTTGGTCCACTTTAAGAGTTTGGTTCACTATAGGTCAACACCCTTACTCTTATGTTGGTCATTGGTACATTAGTCTCGCATTGCCAGACCTTCCTCAACAGCTCTACGAAAGACGGTCAATAAACATATATTCAATATGTAAAAGAGGGTCGCCACATGAAGCGATGACACAGTCGGCCTTTGTGGCCACTAGTTCTTGGCTGCTTGGTGTGTCAGGGCCTTAACGCCTACGGACGTACTCCCACTCTCACAACCAGACCCAGTAGTGAACCTCTCGGATATGCCCCTTTCCGAAAATTGCATTTCAGCTTTGTCAAACGTTTGACTTTTGTGCCTATATACTGAGCTTACCAGGTCCAAATTAAAATTGACTCGTTCAAACTGTATCGGAACTTGTCACGTCCAGTTTCCGGTCTTATTTTGAATTTACCGTTTGTTTGCATGTCAGGTCACTTGTCTTCCCGTCTGTTTGTTTTCCCACCATTGTGATTACCTGTCCCTGCCCTAATGTGCATCACCTGTGTGTAGTTGTCTTCCCCAGTCCCAGTGTATTTAAAGTCCCCTTGTTTCACTTACCCTTTGCCAGATTGTTGTAGACCTCATATGTCTCACTCTCCAGCATTATTTTCCAGTGTATGTTTCCAGTGTTACCAGACCCTTTTGTTTGAACTCCTAACCACGTCTACTGCCTGCCGTTTTGTACTGTTACCTGCATTGTACTTTGAACAATAAACCTTACCTGTTTTACTCCAAGTTCTGAGTCGTGCCATTGTACTCTGATAGCATCTGAAGATGTGATCAAATCTAAATCTTTATAACACTATGGAAAAACACATAAACAAAGTGCTACCCCCAGACCCATATTTAAACCCAAGTCTACATTTTATCCTGTGATTAACAATGCCTGTCTGATTGCTTTTACTAAAATAGTGTCCCATGATGTTGACAAAATGTTTGAAAATGCTAATAATTCCCATAGAAGCAATCTTACAAAGCAAGTGCAAGAGGCCAACAGACAACTGGATAACACTGATACTATTACGTATCCCTATCCAATAACCCTTTGGAGAATGTGAAAATGGAGCTGGATACAATTTTGGAAGAAAAACACTGGATTTCCAAACAGGAACATGAGTTTCTTCTCCCAGCCAATAGTTTGGCAGTTTTCTACCCATTACCTAAGGTTTATAAAGCCCCATTGACCCACCGGGAAGGCCTATCATCAGCTGCCAATGACTCCAAGCTGATTCCAATGACAAACTTTATCGGCAAAAACATTGCTATTACTGCATGTTTTGCCCCCTACAATGCCAACTTATACTTTGCACATCTGGAAGAGAATTTTATTCTGTGTTCTGCCAACCCTTTTTACAAGAAAATAAAGTGGTATGGAAGGTACATATATCAATTCAATTTCAATTCAATTTTATTTATAGTATCAATTCATAACAAGAGTTATCTCAAGACACTTTACAGATAGAGTAGGTCTAGACCAGATAGAGTAGGTCTAGACTACACTCCAGAATTTACAAGGACCCAACAGTTCTAGTAGTTCCCTCCAGAGCAAGCAACAGTGCGACAGTGGCGAGGAAAAACTTCCTTTTAGGAAGAAACCTCGGACAGACCCAGGCTCGTGGTGGGCGGTGTCTGACGACCGGTTGGGGTTAGAATGAAGAGTGGCAATAACAGCCACAGAAAAGATAACAGTTTGTAGTAGTTCTTTGTAGTAGTTCATGGCATAGCAGGGAATTGTGCGGCATTACAAGGCACAGCAGGACGTAGCAGGATGAACACGGCATCACAGGACGTGTAGCGGGACCATGGCTACAGCTGCTACCATGATGTTGGAGCCTTCCTGATCCGAGGGAACATGCTGGGGAAAAGAACATAAGGACTCCGGGGAATGACTCCCCAGAGCTAGGTTAGTAACAAGCATTTCTGGGACATAGATGCACACAAATGGAAAGATAGAAAGATAAAAAGATAGAGGAGAGAGGAGCTCAGTGTGTCAAAGGAATTCCCCAGCAATCTAAAACTGTTACAGCATAACTGGGAGAGCATAACTAACTAGGAGAGCATGACTAACTAGGAGAGACAGGGTAAAGAGAGCTGCCGGATCGGGCTAGACTCTCCCCAGCCGGATCGGGTTGTATGCCCTGCCTCCCTCTAGTTTTATTATATTATTGATTGTATGATAGATAGATCTGACAACTATGACGAGAAGCAGGTAGGCCGGGTTAGGCGGACAATATTCAATTCTATGCCCTAACTATACGCTTGATCAAAGAGGAAAGTCTTAAGTCTACTCTTAAATGTGGAGACTGTGTCTGCCTCCTGAACCCAAACTGGAACCTGGTTCCACAGGAGAGGAGCCTGATAGCTGAACGCTCTGGCTCCCGTTCTACTTTAGAGACTCTGGGAACCACCAGTAACCCTGCATTCTGGGAGCGCAGTGCTCTTGCAGGGTTGTAAGGTACTATGAGCTCTTTAAGATAAGATGGTGCCTGACCATGAAGAGCTTTGTAGGTGAGAAGAAGGATTTTAAATTCTATTCTAGATTTTACAGGAAGCCAATGCAGAGAAGCTAAAACAGGAGAGATATGATCTCTTTTCCTGGTTCCTGTCAGAACACGTGCTGCAGCATTCTGGACCAGCTGAAGACTTTTTATGGACTTTTTCGAGCATCCTGATAGTAAAGAATTGCAGTAATCTAGCCTAGAAGTAACAAATGCATGGACTAGTTTTTCTGCATCATTTTTAGACAGGATATTCCTGATTTTAGCAATATTACGCAGGTGAAAAAAGGCGATCCTTGAAATTTGCTTTATGTGGGAATTAAAGGACAAATCCTGATCAAAGATAACTCCAAGATTCCTCACAGTGGTGCTGGAGGCCAGAGCGATGCCATCCAGAGTAATGTTGTGGAAGTTTCTGTACAGCGAGAGAGGAATTTCAGTGTGAGATGAGACCTTGTTGAGACAAAATAAAACAGGCTGCAAACTGGTTTAAAGGTATAAGGTATTCGGTGAAAAAGGTTTAATTGATTTCTGCAGAGATCAATCAAAATGACAAGAACAGCTTTCACAATGTACAGTTACAGAGTGACAACAATTCTGTGCCCCAAACAGTATATGACAGTTCCTTATATCCCCGTGAAGCCAGCAGAAACCAGGCCATGTTTGGAAAACAGTTTAATCTTAAACATAACAATTAGTTAGCTCAAGCAGACGGTTGGATCTCTTACGTATTTCTGAATCTGTCCTCCGTGCGTCAAGTTTTCATTCTTTCTTAGCTCTAAAAGTACATCTTGTCTCTCTGGATAGGCTATGGTCTCGACCTGGGACCTGCTATGATAAACATGGCTTTAGACAACTGTTTCTGTAAGACCTTATGCCATTTGCCCTTGGAGGACAAATGCAAAGACATAACAAATTCAGTTGTCTCCTACAAGGAAAAGATACAGAAGTCATTTACTCTGAGTGGCATTGAAGAGCTTATAGATGAATAATATGAAAATCATTGGTTAAATGTAATTTTCCCATTACATTCCTCCCTTTTGATTACATACTAATCACTATACATTCGAAAATTACTGAAAGGAGACATGCATTTCTGCACGTCCCAAAAAATGTTTTTGTGAGTAATTTAAACCTCTTAGTTTAAGCTACCACTACATCTAGTCTAAAAGAAAGAAAATTAGTATTAAAATGGATTTTATGAATCTGGAACTACTCCTATTCGGAAGCTGAGTCCTCATTGTAACCGTACTCATTGTAAGAGGACAAATGAAACAATTCAGGACCATCATCTTTTAGTTGTAAGCTTGATACTGAACTTTCTCAAGAGTAAACAAAGGAAATCATTTTTCGTATTAATGGGATAATGCAACAAATACCAATCAAACAGAAACAGATCACAGAGATTACTGGAACCACAATTTTCCACATCCAAGCCTTCCAACCCTCCCCAAGTAACCCAAGCACCCCAATCCCACCCAGAATCAGTGTGATGGACATCTTGAGCCTTTGAGACTAGTGGTGAGTTGTTGTAACTGATGGACAGTGTAGTGATGTTTCTTCAATGTCTGTGATAAATGTGCAGCATGTGATCACCTATCAGAATGTGCGTTATTAACTACACCCCACCATGGAAGAATTACTGAGACAAATTTGCTACCGTAACTCATCATTTTACATTTAGCTCTTAAGATAAAAGTGCAGTCAGTGCACAAATAGTCATTTAGATTTAACGCGTGTGGTTTAACGGGTGTAGCCTGTTTCTGTGAGTGGGAAACAATGAACTCATGAGTCATTGATACCTACGTCACATGTGAGTTTGCTGATTGACCCCAGTCATACGTTAGATGAAAAATGCATTTTTGTTTGTTTGTTAGGAGAAAGAACCCATTTATTTTGCACAATGTTAATCATTTGAGTTGATTTTTGCCTTTTACCTGTACTAAGTGCATTCTTATCGTTTTTTCTTTTTCCCAGTATAGACTATTGAGTTGGTCGCCAGTACATTAATATAGAATGATCCGCATGGATCTTTTCCTGATAACCACGTGCATACTATGAAATAACCTTCATCTTGTGGATTAACTCTGTTCAGGATTAGCAATACTGCGGGTGAAGAGGTGTTTACTTTCTGATTCGTTAGTCTATTTTTCAGGTTGGTGTGGTCAGAGGGAATCTGATTCCCCCAATTTGACCCACTCGTGTGCCAAATTGCTAAACCCCATGATGGGCACAATGCTTCCCCTTTCGGGTCCTGCATCATGTCCATTACAGCCATATAGCATATGTAAAATTTCTACCTCACCCCAGAGAGATTTGTCATTTTCGGACTGAAAGTAATCGCATGGTTGTAACAGGAAAGAAGTTGATGTGTTAGCTAATAACTTAAAGTTTGTTGACCTAAGGTTATTATTTTTCTTATATTGCTTGTACCCCAATACTGTCTAGACTAGAAAGGTGAAGAGTGTTCTACTCATTTTACCCCTTTATTTGACGAGTGAAAAACTGTGTGTCTGAGTGTGCGGTGCGTCAGTAGTAACATTAATTAATTAATTAACATTAATGTGAGAAGAAGTGATGTTAGAATAAATGGTGTATTCAGATTTAGCTCTGTCATATCTGCCTAACAACCAAAATGCAACCCCCCCACAAACACAGAAAACCAGAATACATTTATTGTAATACACCATGTCTGTCTCTTCCTGTGTGCGTCCATCTTCACAGCCAGCCTGCTGTGTCCTTCAGGAATGTGCTGTGTGTGTGTGTGGGTGCCTGAGTCAGTACCGTGCTGCAGATGTTTCTTCTGGTGTCAGAGGTTCGTCCACTAGCACATGACAACACCGTTGGGGTCAGGTTTTTTCCCTGCCCTGTCTCTTGTGTGTGTGTGTGTGACGTTGGTGACACAGAACGCCATCTGTCAGGCCACAGTCTGGTGCTGGAACCTCTTGCAGTGCGATGCGTGGATCCACAGAGCCCGCTCAGCAACCTTCACTGCTGTGTGGGTGATCAGAAGAACCCGGAAGGGACCTTGCCAGCGTTGGGCTGCCAGTTTCTCCTCCTGAAGTTTTCACGACCACAAAATCTCCTGGCTCCAGCGTGTGGAGCGGTCTTTCAGCTGGGTGGGACAGGGCAGCAGAAACCTGGATTCTTATGGCAGAGAGAGCAGAAGACAGTTGTACACCCTACTCTAACATATCATGGGGTGCTCTAAGAGCCTCTAACCCCCACACTGGGTGGTCTGCCAAAAAAAAAGATCCTAAAAGGACTGAGGTTACTGCGCGTTCTTACCATCATTCGCATGAACATAGTTTTGTTCTTAACGTGGCGTTATTGCTTGACAACTGACTTGATATTCTCCATCTGGGAATAATTTCTGTCATTAGAGCTTTTGCTAACACTGAAGTTGTTTGTTTTTGAAGCGGGAAACACTTCCACCCATTTTGAAAACATCTCAACCATCACCAAACAACACATTTTCCCATCCGACGGTGTGAGCTCAACAAAATCCATCAAATGCCCTTATCAGTGGTGGTACCTGCTGTGTTACAGTCACTGGTTTTGCCTATATTGCCTATAATGTCATGCTTTACAAAAAAAAATTTATTTTCTGCAAATGTTGTGAAGCTCTTAGTGAACCATGTTTTCGTTAACAATGATAGCATTCCACTCTTTTGACACATGGTAACGCCCATGTGTCAACCTCACTCTGACATCTCTCCATAAGTGCATGTATAGGACCTGAGCATGTGTGTGCAATTCAGGCCTGTGTGTAATAACAACAGAGTGAATTGTAATTAATAATAAAGTATAGATTATTAGATTTGCAAAAATGTGTGAAAAACAGTGTTGAAGGCAAGGTTTTGAACCCGGCCCCAGCCAGACACCCTCTTTAAAGGTGCACCCTGCATTTTCCAACTGTGTACTGCAGCTACTGAATCTGGAAGTGAAAATCAGTCAGCTGCACCGCGTGTGCAGAACATTTGCATATGCCTAGCTAAGATGGGAGCAAGATGTCCGTCAGAAGGTCATTGATCAGTTGGTGATGCAAAATGGGCTTACCATAAGACTTAAGGAAGTTTCGGTGTTTCCACAATGCCCCAAAATCATGTACAACCCCAAAAGCGTACCTGGAGTCCGTGTAGCTTGTTACAGACGAACCTTCAGCCAGTTTACGTGCTTCAGTGAGAGCAATTACTTCAGCCACCTGCGCAGAGAAGTGTTTGGGAAGAGATTTAGCAATTAAGGTTTCTGCGTCAGATACTACAGCAAACCCTACCTGTCCCTGGCCAGTGTCAGGGCAGCGTGAGGCTGACCCCTCCACATACAAAACGAGATCTGAATTTGGCACCGGTGTGTCAGTCAGATCTGGACGTGGAGCACAGGTGTGTTGCAACTCTGCCAAAACAATCATGCAGTTCTCCCTATCCTGGTGTGGGCATAAGAGAAGCAAGGTTAAGTACTGTACAAAATGTTTAACAGTAACATTAGGCATATCAAGCAGACATGTGTGATACCTCAGATATCGTGCTGCAGAAGAAAAGACGTCATGCAGCTCAAAAGTTTATCCACTGTCTGAGTGAATGGGAGTTTAGGGTTTGGCCTAAAGTCGGAGGGCATGCGCAAACATATTTTTACCATTTATTAAGTTAGCTAAAGGTTGAACTAACTGAGCATAATTTAGAATAAAAAAACAACAATAGGAACACATTCCTCATTTGTTTGTTTTTTTTGTTGCAGGTTTTGGGAGGGAAACTATTTCCTCAATCTGAGATAGAGACAATGTTTTCCCTGACGCTGAAATGTCACGACCCAAAAAAATGCACTTCTTTTTTCACAAATTGCAGTTTAGCTAAACTAGCTGTGTGCCCCTCTGCTGCCAGATGACACAGTAATGCATTAGTTCTTTTGTCACTAGGCAGTCATCAACATACTGAAGGAGAGCAGAACCTGGGGAAAGGGTTAAGCTTTCAAGGCTCTCTCTCAGTGATTGGTTGTAGATGGTTGGGCTCTCGACAAATAATTGCCCTGAGCGTGTGAATGTGTATGCCTTACCATCAAACAGGAATGCTGTCTTTGTCCACTGGAACACTGGAAAAAGCGTTAGACAAATCAACAACAGACAAATATTGTGCCCCCAGGAATTCCTTGAAGAATAGTGTAGGGTTTAGGGACATTTGGTGCATGTGTGTGGACCGCTGCATTTACTGCTTTGAGGTCTTGAACAAAACGCCATTCGACCGGTTTTCCCTTATCACGAATTTTCTTGACAGGGAAAATTGGCGTGCAAACAGGTGAATCAGGACCCGCAAACCAAAAACTCCTGTTTTAAAAAGAATTAAAGACTGGTCTGATTCCATCAATTGATTCCTGTTTCAGTGGGTACTGATGCTTTTTAGGCCTGAAGTCTGAGCGCGGTGTGATGACGACAGGCTGGCAATTTTTGATGAGACCCACGTCATATTTATGCGCTGCCCACAGGTGAGTCGACCCGTGGGACAGAGCATCTCTGTGGGGAAAGCATTAACAGCATTATTCAAAAGTGTTTGTGTGTGTGTGTTTCAGTCTCTTTCCGCTGGAACACACTGAGCGCGGTGGTCACATGGTGTGACAGAAGCTTTTGATAACAGCCCGTGGAGGGGGAGACGGTCGTGTCCCCGTCCACGGTTTCAGTCCAGTCAGTCAGCTGGTCACAGTCCAGGACAAACCGTCCCAAGTTTCTCCACTGATCTGTGGGAGATTTAGACAAAGAAATATGAGCATATGAGTGCTGAACTCTGAAAAACATTCTCTGCTTATCAGTCAAGTTTACGGCTACTGCACACTTCTTATGTCAGTACATGTAAGCACACTCAAGCCCATCTGTGTCTTCTTTGAAAAAGATCTTCAACAAACATGTCATTTGTTTCTGATGAGATATAACAAGTGATATAAAAGTTGTGGTCTGACCTAGTCAGCAAGGGGTTAAATCACATCTCTGGCCTCATGCAGCAAGCCTGCAGCATGACCCTGAAAAATGCCCCACTGAAAAATGAGCTGAGATGTGTGTGTGTTGTTTGAACCTAATGAGTCAGGCTGGGCAGTGATGTCTAATCTCACAACCTTGAGGCTCTGTGAGAGTTGAGATAACTCCTATGCCAAAACATAACATTGGATCTACCTAAACATTCACCGGACACAGGGGGAGAGAGCAAAACAGAACATTTTGCCCTTCTGTCCTGTTCTGAATCATGTAGGCTAGATTCTAATGTTCACACATCATGAAAGTCTGGAAAATCTTTCTGGAAGAATTGCTCAGCTTGCACTTCGGCAAAAGAACAACTCTGCTGGAAAGCTTCTAATTTGCAAATAAAATCAACCAAAAACCCTACATCCTTTCCTGCACATTCAAAATCGTAGCAGCCAATTTATAAACCTCAGATTAAAACATTGCATAAGTAACAATACTTTCTACATGTTGTTTCATTCTAGGTGACAAATTGCGTCTAGAATTCTCCCTATTGTGAAAGAGTGTGATGTTTATGGTCTGTAGCGTGTGAAAGCATTTACTTCATTGCAAGCAGATTAATTAGTTAGTGTGTTTTGCATTTTTTTACTTCCCTTATCCGGTGCGGATCCAGCTGGCTCAGACTCTCCACCGCCCTCCTTCCCCTCCTCCCGTCCATCCGCCTGTTGCTGACTGTAGACGTGATCCCCAGCTAGTGGACCCCACTGTTGTCGTTCGCGTTTTGGGATGGGCATTTGTCTGCCCAGTGTCCTTTTCCTCCGCAGTTGAAACATGTGTCTCGGTCCACTGCTGGCCTCTGCCCTCCACCTCGTCCTCTGCCTTTTCCTCTCGCTTTGCCTTTGCCTCTGTCCCCCTCTCCAGCCAACGTTGACACTGTCAAAGTTATTTTTCTTCTGTTTCTCTTCGTTTCAGCTTGTTCAGCTGACTTGTAGCATTGGATGATGGTACCTGATGCTGCTGTTACTGTCAGATGTAGGTGGGGGAGAGGCCGTGGCTGCTTGTAGAGAGAGAGCTTGCAGCGAGGTGGGGGCTGTGTGGAATCTTGTCCTCTCCTGGAGCTTGCTTCTGGGGGAGACACGGACGGTGTTTCTCCCATTGGCCTGGATGGCGGAGGAGGGTAGGGTGGTGGTGGGTTGAGCAGCTGATCGCCATCTTTGAGACTCAGATAGAGAGAAAATGCATTAGTGACAGTGGCCATTTCTGTTTTTTCTCTTGTTTCCGTGTTTCAGCAGTATTATCTGTTCTCTTTCCCTATTAGTGGCCTCTATCATCCACTGATAAAAACATTCTTTTTTTTTTTTCATTTAATTTAGATGCAGGGTGCTAATCATTTTCCCCTTTCAATAGTTTTTCTTTGTCTTTTAAATCCTGTTTTAGCATTCTAAGTTTCCCTGTACTTAAAGAACCATTTTCAGGAAAACCATGTTTTGTTGCCCAATATGGCAGACATTCTATAGATGTAGGCACAAATTTCCTCACCATTTCATCCACTACCGGCCCCGAAGGAACGTGCGACTTTGTGCCCCTGTTACCCATCTACCAACAATAAACGGATAACAACCAGCGGTAGTACTCTTTTTTTTCTTCATATAATCGTCACTATACGGCCCAGTTTAGTCCTCGGTAAACTTTGCGATAAAACCTGCAAACAGCTGTAACTTAATGTAAGTTACAATGACTGCTTATCTGTGATAGATTTTTCCCTCGCTGAAAATCCAGATGAACGTCTATGACGACTGTTCATCTGTAATGATTTTAAAATCTATCTGTCACCCCGTCTTGCCCGTATTGGATGGAATGGTGTCAACTTGTGCTTCCTGTCTGTTAGATATAACAGACTGGATGCAACTAAGATTTCTCCTGTTTTGTACACAACCCAAAGTTTTACAAAACAAAAAAAAATACCTTCACCGGAAACCCTCAGTTAAAAACGCAGTCAATATTTGTCTCACAAAAACTGTCTCAATGTCTAATTCAAATCATTTATCCAACAGGATTGAAACGTTTAACTTACCCCCGCTGTTTGAAATTGCTTCCTTTTCGTTTGGATCTCAGAGTGGAATCAGCGAGCCCTCCGCGGTTTCTGACCCTCTGTCTCTCAAAGATGTTTTGGCGAGGTTTAGAGGCAGGTGATCATCAGATCCCTGGATGTACTGTCATCAGTTACCCGGAGAGTCCCGTCCTGATCCCTCCTTGAGATCCTGCCGACAACGCCAAGTTTGTTGTGGAAGTTTCTGTACAGCGAGAGAGGAATTTCAGTGTGAGATGAGACCTTGTTGAGACAAAATAAAACAGGCTGCAAACTGGTTTAAAGGTATAAGGTATTCGGTGAAAAAGGTTTAATTGATTTCTGCAGAGATCAATCAAAATGACAAGAACAGCTTTCACAATGTACAGTTACAGAGTGACAACAATTCTGTGCCCCAAACAGTATATGACAGTTCCTTATATCCCCGTGAAGCCAGCAGAAACCAGGCCATGTTTGGAAAACAGTTTAATCTTAAACATAACAATTAGTTAGCTCAAGCAGACGGTTGGATCTCTTACGTATTTCTGAATCTGTCCTCCGTGCGTCAAGTTTTCATTCTTTCTTAGCTCTAAAAGTACATCTTGTCTCTCTGGATAGGCTATGGTCTCGACCTGGGACCTGCTATGATAAACATGGCTTTAGACAACTGTTTCTGTAAGACCTTATGCCATTTGCCCTTGGAGGACAAATGCAAAGACATAACAAATTCAGTTGTCTCCTACAAGGAAAAGATACAGAAGTCATTTACTCTGAGTGGCATTGAAGAGCTTATAGATGAATAATATGAAAATCATTGGTTAAATGTAATTTTCCCATTACAGTAACTATCTCTTTGGATAATGCGTCACGGAGGTGCTTGGGTCCCAGAGCAATAACTTCAGTTTTATCTGAGTTCAACATTAGAAAATTACAGCTCATCCAGGTTTTAATATCCTGAAGGCACATTTGAAGTTTAGCTAACTGATTAGTTTCATCCGGCTTGATTGATAGATATAATTGAGTATCGTCTGCATAACAATGAAAGTTTATGGAATGCTTCCTGATAATATTGCCTAAAGGAAGCATATATAAAGTGAACAGGATTGGACCGAGCACAGATCCTTGTGGGACTCCATGACTAACTCTGGCGTGCACAGAGGATTCATCGTTAACATGAACAAACTGAGATCGATCTGATAAATAAGACTTAAACCAGCTTAGAGCTGTCCCTTTAATGCCAATTAAATGTTCCAGTCTCTGTAATAAGACATGGTGGTCAATGGTATCAAATGCAGCACTAAGATCTAATAACACCAGTACAGAGATAAGTCCTTTGTCTGATGCAATTAGGAGGTCATTAGTAATTTTCACAAGTGCTGTCTCTGTACTATGATTAACTCTAAATCCTGACTGAAAATCCTCATATAAACTGTTGCTATGCAGAAAGTCACACAGCTGTTTGGCGACTACTTTCTCAAGAATCTTAGAGAGAAATGGAAGGTTGGATATAGGTCTATAGTTGGCTAAAACATCTGGATCAAGGTTGGGCTTTTTCAGAAGAGGTTTAATTACAGCCACTTTAAAGTGCTGTGGTACATAGCCTGTTAATAAAGACAGATTGGTTATATCTAGTAGAGAAGTGTTGACTAAGGGTAAAACTTCTTTAAGTAGCCTAGTCGGGATGGGGTCTAAGAGGCAGGTTGATGGTTTAGATGAAGAAATAATTGAATTAAATTGATAAAGATCAAGTGAAGCAAAGCAATCTAAACATATATCTGGTTTTACAGCTGTTTCTGAGGTTCCTGAGTTTAGAGATAAGTCAGTGCCAGTAAAAGGCAGGTCTTGGTGAATTTTGCTTCTAATAGTTATAATTTTATCATTGAAGAATCTCATAAAGTCATTACTACTAAGAGCTATGGGAATACTTGGCTCAGTAGAGCTGTGACCTTCCGTTAGCCTGGCTACAGTACTAAAAAGAAACCTGGGGTTGTTCCTATTTTCCTCTATTAATGACGAGTAGTACGCTGCTCTGGCATTACGGAGGCCCTATGTTTTAAGACTATCTTGCCAGATAAAACGAGAACTTTCTAATTTGGTGGAACGCCAAATCTTCTCAAGTTTCCGTGATATTTGCTTTAATTTGCGAGTTTCAGTGTTATACCATGGAGCTAACCGTCTTTGTTTTATTATCTTCTTTGTTAGAGGGGCAACAGAGTCGAGTGTCATTCGCAACGAGCCTGCTGCACTATCAACAAAATGATCAATTTGGGAGGGACTAATAGCATAGGAGTCCTCCGTTACTTTGTGACTTGGTAATGAATTAAATGCTAATGGAATCACATCCTTAAATTTAGCTACAGCACTATCAGATAGACATCTTGTATAGAAGGTTTTGCCTACTGGCGTGTAGTTCAGCAGTATAAACTCAAAAGTTATCAAACAGTGGTCAGACAGAAAGGGATTCTGTGGCAACACCATTAAATGTTCAATTTCAACACCATAGACCAGAACAAGATCGAGGGTGTGGTTAAAACGGTGAGTCGGGTTATGAACACTTTGACAGAAGCCAATAGAATCTAAAGAGAGATAAACGCAGTACTAAGGCTATCATTCTCATCGTCCACATGAATATTAAAATCCCCTACAATAACAACTTTGTCCGTTTTTAGCACTAAATTTGACAAAAACTCTGCAAATTCAGATAAGAATTCAGAGTATGGACCAGGTGCTCGGTACACTATAACAAATAGAACTGGCTGCAGTGATTTCCAACTTGGGTGTGAAAGACTAAGAACAAGACTTTCAAATGAGTTATAATTCAGTTTAGGTTTAGAGCTGATTAGTAGACTAGAATCGAAGATAGCTGCAACTCCACCTCCTCGGCCTGTGCCTCGAGGAATGTGAGTATTAATATGACTGGGGGGGGTGGCTTCATTCAGACTAACATATTCTCCATCACCCAGCCAGGTTTCAGTAAGACAAAATAGATCAATATTAGAATCTGATATTAATTCATTTACTAGTACACCTTTAGAAGAGAGAGATCTGATGTTTAAGAGTCCACATTTAATTCTCCTATTCTTTTGCATATATTGTTATATATAACATCTTTCTGACTTTTTCAGGATCTGAAAGTGAATTTCACAAATATTTCAACTTCCTTAACGTAAACCTCAATTTGAGTATTGAATACAGTGAAAAAGAATTCAACTTCTTGGATTAAAAAAAAAATCTAAAAAAATAAAAATACTTCACGCCACCATCTACAGTAAAAGTATACTGTGGGAACTGTAATTTTTTTCATCACATTGTAAAAACCAACATATTTTAAGAAATTAGTGGACCCAGAACATATTACATACAGTAATTTGTGAACTGCAACACCACATTTGTTGTGTACAGACTGAAGTGTGAATGTGGTTGTTTTTATGTGGGGCATATGTAGACTGAGGTACAGGTTTGTCATAGCACGTTTATGCCATCAGGACTTCCAGTTTATTGATACACACATTATATCCCTCATATACTATATTAGGTTTTGATTAATGATTAAAAAATGTTTGTAAGCCTTTAAGAAGCCATTTTTACACCATCTAAAACATTACATCGATAGTTGGTTTGTAAACCATCTATAAACTGGATGGCTATTGTAAAGTTGCGACTGATGTTTTTCATAGTTATTGGTCATTAAGTGCTTGGTAAAGCAATGATACTTTTGTTGCCCTTAATTAAACTATGTAAAAATGTATCTCTATACGTACAGTACATGTATGTACAGTACTGTGCAAAAGTCTTAGGCAGGTGTGAAAAAAGGCTGTAAACTAAGAATGCTTTAAAAATTACAAATGATGATTGTTTATTTTTATAAATATACAAAATACAAAGAGAGCGAAAAAAAGAAAAGTCTAAATCACATCAATATCTGGTGTTACTACCCTTTGCCTTCAAACCAGCATAAATTTTTAAAGGCACACTTGCAAAAATTCGGGCAATGTTGAGGATAGTAGACGCAGTGGTCGGCCAAGGAAACGTAATGCAGCAGATGAAAAACAAATCAAGCTTATTTCCATTCGACATTGGAAGATGTCCAGCGGTGACATCAGCTTAGAACTGGCAGAAACCAGTGGGTCCCAGGAACACCCATTTACTGTCCGGAGAAGTCTGGCCAGAAGTGGTCTTCATGGAAGAGTTGAAGCCAAAAAGCCATTCCTCCGACATGGAAACAAGGCCAAGCGACTCAACTATGCATGAAAACATAGGCACGGGTGCAGAAAAATGGCAGCAGGTGCTCTGGAATGATGAGTCCAAATTTGAAATATTTGGCTGTAGCAGAAGGCAGTTTGTTTGCTGAAGGGCAGGACAACGACCCCAAACATTCAGCCAAGGTGAGAAGAAGAACTATCTTCAGTGTAAAGAAGAACAAAAAGTCCTGGAAGTGATGGCATGGCCCCCACAGAGCCCTGATCTCAACATCATCGAGTGTGTCTGGGATTACATGAAGAGACAGAAGGATTTGAGGAAGCCTACACCCACAGAAGATCCGTGGTTAGTTCTCCAAGATGTTTGGAACAACCTACCAGTCGAGTTCTTTCACAAACTGTGTGAAAGTGTGCCTAGAAGAATTGATGCTGTCTTGAAGACAAAGGGTGGTCCCACCAAATATTGGTTTGATTTAGATTCCTCTTCTGTTCATTCACTGCATTTTATTGATGAAAATAAACTATTAACACTTCCATTTTGGAAAGCATTCTTAGTTTACAGCAATTTTCATACCTGCATAAAACTTTTGCACAGTACTGTATATCCACACATATATACACATATACTATATACTGTATATATATATATATATATATATATATACTGTGTATATATATTTTTGTTTTTATATGTTAAGTGTTTATAGACAGTTTACAAACCAACAAGTAACCACTGACAAAGTATTAACAATCTATCTAAATAATGTTTATTTATAACTATTTAATAAGGTATTATAGTCATCTGTTGCAACTTTATAATAACCATCCAGACACCGTTTATAGATGGTTTACAAACCAACTAGTCACCCTTAAAGTGTTAGGACTATCTGGTCCAGATAGAAATGGTTTCTTAAAAGCTTGCAAACATTTTTAAATCATTACTCAATACCTAATATAGTATATGAGGGATATAATGCGTTTCAATAAACTTAATTTAAAGCACTACTATTTTATTAATTATAATTTGTTAACAGTAAAATGATGTTTGCTAACAGTTAAATGACAATTAACTAAAGATTAATCAACTATCAATAAGCAATCTATTAATGATGGTTATTATAAAGTGTCCTTTCCAATGCTATATTATTGTTTTATTCTTTTGTTTCTTCTAAAATTTAGTGATTTAGTACTATGAATTTTTTATTATAATGATGCAGTGAAGTCTGATTCAGGATGCTTACCTCTGTTCTGGGTGATGTACAGTATATTCTAATGAAGATGGAAAAAATCTGGAGGCAATATATACATTTTATTGTAAACATTAAAGGTACAATATGTAACATTTCGGCATTAAAACGTCTAAAAATGACAAACCAGAGTTTCCAGAGAAATCTCTAATTACTGTATATTTCTGACATGGGAAGTTTCCTTTAGTCACCTGTCAGTGGTGTCATATAACCTTTGACCCCTCTGGTTCCTCTAAGTGCTGTCACAACACGGCATGAAGATGATACGTTTGAGAGCTATTGTAAATCATACACTGTCACAGAAAGTTGTACTCAGTAACCGTAATACTGCTTTTTTTCTGCCACATGGCATCATTTTGTCATTGGATACATAAAAACTTTGCAACACAGTAATACAGCAGAGACCTTATTTATTGATATTGATTGATTTCAATATCAATCAAACCAGCTAACTTGGTGTATAACGTTAGCTAATGCTAATGCTTGGTGGGTAACAAAGATTACAAAATCGTTCAACACACATAAAGTTATTTTCAGTAGGATTGTTTTGACAACAGGTAACTGCAATGGGCTAACCCACGAATAAGTTCATCAATATCATCAGTATTGTTGGCTGTATAGATAGACATCTAATCCAACGCTTATTTAGCCAGCTAGCACACCCTGGTCTGACTGCCTCACTCACCCGGCACCACAAGGCTCATTTATATAGACCTTAGTGGTCCCCTAATACTGTATTTGAAGTCTCATTTATATAGACCTTAGTGGTCCCCTAATACTGTATCTGATGTCTCCTTTATATAGGCCTTAGTGGTCCCATAATACTGTATCTGAGTCTCTTTCCCAAAATTCAGCCTTGGTGCAGAATTACAGCCACTAAAGCCAGTCCCACAATGAGCTTTCCTTAGTATGTGAGTAGTGGGGGGCCCTCATAAGGGGCAAGATTCCAGAGCGGCCCATCTGAGCTTTAATTTTCTCAAAGGCAATGCAGGATACCCAGGGCTTGGTTTACACATATCACCATTTCTAGCCACTGGGGGACCAAAGGCAAGCTGGGAGAACGAATGTTAATGTAATTAGTGCATAAAAACCTCACAAAGTGAAATTTTAATACCATGGGACCTATAAGATAACAAAAAGATAAGAGGAGATAATCCTGGGCAGCTGGGAGACCTTCTGCTGGTGCACAACATTGGCCATCGGACCGTTCGAACACCCTCTCTGTTCCGGAGATTCCGGCAGCAATCCCTGCCCACACCCGTCGCCCAGCGTCGTTCAGTAACGTTACAACAAACCCTATTCACCCCGGTGATATGGATGTGAGATATATTGTGATAGTGTGGTTTTAGCTGCTGGCTAATGTTAGCATGCTTGCTCAATAGTTAGCTAACTGGTCAGCTACCAATACAAATCAAATCAAGAAAAATTTAACTATGTTGGCGAAACTGCAGCTACTTTATTAGTGGCATGAATAAACGTTACAAATCGTTATGTGAATAAACTTGAATGGGTAACCTCTTCCTTGAACAGATGCATTCTAATCGGCGATGGGGTTTAACAATAAAAACGACAACTTCCACGCAACTTACCTTCATCAAAAGTCTGTGTTTACCATCCATTGTTTTGATAGAGAGACCCCTAGTGACAAAAAGTTACATATTGTACGTTTAACTATATAAATGACTAAATGCACAGTCAGCTAAACTCATTCTGACAGACATTATGATGACACTTGTATATTTCTGATTCACTCCAGTCCCTTTATTTGCTGATGTGCACGCTCTGGTGGCGAACCAGGTTCCCCAGCACAGAGAAGCTTTTGCCACATTTTGTGCAGCTGTATGGTCTCTCTCCGGTGTGGACAGTCTGGTGCACCTTGAGGCTGCAGGCCTGTGAGAAGCGTTTCCCACAGAGGCTACAGCTGTAGCGCTTCTCCCCTGTGTGGACGCTCATGTGTCTCTTAATATGGCTGGACTGGGAAAAGCGCTTGCCGCACTGAGAGCAGCTGAACGGTTTCTCTCCGGTGTGCACCCGCTGGTGGGTTTTCAGCTGGTGTGGGTGGACGAAGGGCTTCTTACAGAGGTAACAGTTGTAGATCCTCTCCCCGGCGTGGGAGCGCTGGTGCACCGCCAGGTCTCTGTTGGTTGAGAAGAGGCGGCCGCAGTGCTGGCAGCTAAAGGCTCGCTCTGTGCTGCTGGAAAAGCTTGTGCATCTGGAGTCAGAGGAGGCGTTACTGAAAGAGGAGACGGTTAGAGAGTCTGACATGGAAGAGTTCCCAAAGCTGCTTGGGAAAGGAAAAGATGAAGATGACAGGGGCTCCTCCATGCATGTGACTCCATTTGTGGAGTGTTTGGCAGGGGCTGTCAGAGACCTGGCTACCTCTGGGGAGGAGAACAGGTCATCGAAAGAGTCGTCGTCCAAGCTGCTGGTGTCCAGCTCTGCTGCTTCACTCTCTGTGTGCTGACTGGTTGTGTTAGTTAACCTGCTGTTACTCTGACTCTCATCTCTAGTGACAGAAACTAAAGGATTATAGGTCCGAAAAGCTTCAGAACAGGAAGGTTCAGCCTCCAGTTTGACTGCTGCTAACACTTCCTCTCCCCTCCAGTCTGCTGTTGCACCACACAAGCCTTCTCCCCCGGTATTTGTAGGTGACAGCGCTGAATCTAGTTTCTTTATCAGTGCGGTGTCTATATCAGGAACTTTACTACTACTGGACTCAGCAGACAAAGAGTCAACACAACGTTTGTCATCTTCTTTGGTCAAGTCTGTCATTTCCCTGTCTGTGTTTGGACCACCACCTCTGTGGCTTTCTTCTGCAGGATGAGAGTACCGACATTGAGTACTGACCTCATCCACTCTCTCTTTCTTCTCCTGCTGCTGAGCTTCAGGTATGGCTAAGTTCTGATTTTCATACCGACCTGACACACTGACTCTGGGGGTTTCTGCCTCAACACTCAGCAGGCGGTCGCTCTCAGCAGCAAGAGACAGAGAGAAAGGTCCAGCTGGAGAATGGACAGAGAGAAAAAGACAAGATTATACCAATCTTCCATCATCAACAGCATCACATCAACAGCATCAGTTTACTCACTTTACGTTACTTCACACCTTCGGACCACAACCTGTATATAAAAATGTTTACAATTGACAAATATACACATTGAGTTTTTATAAAGGCAGATTATTATATTGACTCATATATTCAAATTTACAGGTTATTGGAAAATAAAATAAAATACATGAATTAATTCAAATATAAAGGGATTTCATTTTGCAGACTTAGATTCCTGACAGTGTGGAGAGGCTGTTGTATCAGCCTTTAAATGAAATAGAAATACAGATGCACCCATTATAAAGACAATTGGATTAGATAACATCGAGGAACGGTGGTTCCAACTCCGCAGCTGGCCCCCGTGGGGACCGGAGGAGGTGTGACAGGCAGTAAAACCAGCTACCGGTACATTTACTGACTACTGGTGAGTAGGGGTGGAAGGGTACACAGAAGTCTTGGTTCGGTTCATACATCATGGTTTGGTACAATCAATGGAGGGAAAAGCAAAACAAAAATTCAGAAGGCCATTTGTTTTTATTGTGGATGTCTCAGGTTGTTCCGCTTAGTGTAATACAGTCTCTCCACTGAGTGAGTAAAGTAAGATGTAAACAGTAAACCATAAGCACCCCACATCATCTCCAGACTCCATCTGGAACAAAGAAATTCTACTTAGGCGAGACTTTCCCCCACAAAAGATAAAAGAAAGTATTCTTGCTATTAAGTGCGACAGGCATACCTTTCTAGTTTTCACTCTGCCACGACCTATTGCTTACTCTCCCTCTCTCTGGCCTAGTAATGCGGTTGTGACTTTTGTGTTAGATGTTTTTGTCTTCCTCTTCCTTTTTGGTTTTTGGTCAAAAACTGGACAGTATCTTAAAGTCTTCCGTACATACCGCTGCAGTTAGAAGCTGTCTGATGGTCTTTCAACACACTTAGCTCCTCCTCTTGCCTTTCCGTCTTTATGATAACCATTTCTGGCTCCACCGGCTGCTTCGTCACAACCACCAGCTGGCAGACAGAAAACATGTATGGAAGGTCTTTACTGCTACTGAACAAATGCACATGCATACATTTTATTAAAACACCCTTTAAAAAAATCTCTACTTTAACTGGTTACGTTTCAGCTAGAAAGCAAGGATTTCTCACCTGTACTGTATGTGGACTAGAGCCCGACCGATAAAGGATTTTTAAGGCCAATACCAATACAAATATTTGGTTGTATAAAAATTTGATATATATTTAAAAACAAATCCAGAAACGCATAACAAAACATAAACAGATTTCCCTAATATTAGTTATTTGTAGTTATTGATAAATTTTATTTATCAAGTTTTGATAAATAAAATGTATAAAAATACAAACTTAAGATATAAACCTTAAAGTCCTTTGACCAAAAACACAATAAAAAAAATAATCAGTCTTTATTTTTTAAATATTCATTTATCAGAATCATTTATTTGTCATTATAAATGATTTCTGACAAATTCATATTTTAATAAAAAAAAAAAAATATATATATATATATATATTTTTTTTGTTTTTGTTTTTTAATTGGCCATTATATATGCAGATACCGAAAGTTAGGGAAATACCTAATATCGGCCCGCCAATATATCAGCCAAGCTCTAATGTGGACATTGACAGATGAAGAGACATCATAAGACAAGCTGACAAACACTGACCTGTGACTGCTGAGGGTCAGTGTTCTCCAGCATAGTGAAGTTGACTTTTTCGGTAATGGCAGAGCAGTCTTCTCCAAAGCGATCTGCTCAAAGTAAATCAGAGGAGTTTGTTACACGTTTGTAATCAAGTTACAGCTCCTTTAAAAGGGTAATTTCTTCTTTTTTTTCAACCTGGACCCTATTTTATGTTTTCTGTCTAAGTGAATCATGGGAACAAGCTTTGACATTGGTCCAGTATATCGCTGCAGTCAGCAAAATAAACTACAATGTAAGATATTGGGCCATTGCGCACCTTCAATTTATATCCACAAAAGTGCTTGTTTTGCCACTGACAGGCTCAGATTAATAGCGATCCTCGGTCAATGTGGAGAGGCCTGCAGACACTCACTAACTTCAGGAGACCATCCCCCAACACTGCTGGTCCTCAACGTCTGGCTGATGAGCTGAACAGCTTTTACTGTAGGTTTGAAAAGACCACAGTCACACCCCTCCCCCACACCAACTCACACTACAGTCAGTCACCTCCCCCTCTGTCCCCTCACCTGCACTCACGATCTGTGAAGTGGATGTGCGCCAGCTCTTCCAGAGGCAGAAGACCAGAAAGGCTCCTGGCCCAGACGGTGTGTCACCAACCTGCCTGAAAATCTGTGCAGACCAGCTGGCCCCCATCTTCACTCAGATCTTCAACAGATCTCTGGAGCGATCTGAAGTTCCCTCCTGCTTCAAACGCTCCACAATCATCCCAGTCCCCAAAAAACCCTCCATCTCTGGACTAAATGACTACAGGCCTGTCTCCCTGATATCTGTAGTCATGAAGTCCTTTGAAAGACTGGTGTTGGCCCACCTGAATAACATCACAGTTCCCTTGCTGGACCCCCTGCAGTTTGCCTACAGGGCTAAAAGGTCGGTGGATGATGCAGTCAACTTGGGACTGCATTACATCCTGCAACACCTTGACTCCCCAGGGGCATATGCAAGGATCCTGTTTGTTGACTTCAGCTCGGCGTTCAACACCATCATCCCGGATATCCTCAGCACCAAACTCTCCCAGCTCACTGTGCCAGCCTCCACCTGTCAGTGGATCACAAACTTCCTGACTGACAGGAGTCAGCAGGTGAGGCTGGGGAACATCACATCCAGCACACGGACTATCAGCACTGGCGCCCCCCAGGGGTGTGTGCTCTCCCCACTGCTTTTCTTCCTCTACACCAATGACTGCACCTCAGGAGACCCATCTGTTAAACTCCTAAAGTTTGCTGACAACACAACGGTCATCGGCCTCATCCGGGACAGTGATGAGTCGGCCTACAGACGGGAGGTTGATCAGCTGGCTCTCTGGTGCAGTCAGAACAACCTTGAGCTTAACACGCTCAAAACTGTGGAGATGATCGTGGACTTCAGGAGGAGCCCCCCCACTCTTCCCCCCATCATCATACTCAACAGCCCTGTGTCTGCCGTGGAATCCTTCAGGTTTCTGGGATCCACTATATCCAAGGACCTGAAGTGGGAGCCCAACACAGACACCATCATCAAGAAGGCCCAGCAGAGGCTGTACTTCCTGCGCCAGCTCAGGAAGCTCAACCTGCCTAAGGAGCTGCTGATCCACTTCTACACAGCCATTGTCCAGTCTGTCCTCTGCACGTCCATCACTGTCTGGTTTGGATCTTCCACCAAAAAGGACCGGAGCAGACTACAACGGAGAGTTAGGACAGCAGAAAAGATCATCGGTGCCAACCTGCCCTCCGTCCATTACTTATACTCCTCCAGAGTCAGGAAACAGGCAGGAACCATCACGGCAGACCCATCTCACCCCGGACACAACCTGTTCCAGCTTCTCCCCTCTGGTAGGCACTACAGAGCACTGTACGCCAAAACCAACAGACTCAGGAACAGTTTCTACCCACAAGCCATCGCTCTGATGAACAGCTGACTACTAACCCACAGTCAGGTTCAATTCTGGTCAATAACCCAGTAATACTGTCTCTACAGCACCTGTTTACTGGTTCCACTTATTATTCCACTTATTTAGTATTAGTCATCATTCTCATATCTCACTTATTATTTGTTATTTATTCATCATTCTCATTTCCTATTTCAGAACTGTTCATAATGTTCATACTGTAATACAATAACATAATACTATTTATCCCAGTACCCTTTGCACAATGTTCCACATTTAAATATTTTTTATTGAACTCCTCATTGCACTCATTCCTCTATATTGTTTATGTTTCTGTTTAGAGTACTTATATATTAGTGTGTATATATTAGTGTGTTTATATATATATGTTTGTTGTTTTGTGTGTGTAAGCACATTGTGAGCAACTATGCTCCAAAGAAAGATTCCTCGTATGTGTCTTCATACCTGGCCAATAAAGCTGATTCTGATTCTGATATTCAAGTGTCTGACAACATTATGAAAAGGATCATACACAGGTCGACATGTCTGTTTAAGAGTAAAATCCTTTTTTCAAACATAATGAAGCAATGAAGCAAAACACATTATTTGTAAGAAACACGGCCGCTGTAATGAAACAGCATGAGAAAGTGTTGCTGACAGTCGTGGACCGACTGAATGTGTAAGCAGCCTAAAAATAGACATTATGTGACAACTGCTCTGAACCAAAACCGTCATAATTATAACATTCAAGGAGTTAGGCCATTAATCATTTGCACACAACAGTGTATTATTTTGCTTTAAAAGTGGGCAGAATGGTTTCAGTTAAGAGCAGCGATTTGTAAATGTATATTGTTAGACTATCATTCAGTCCGTTCACTACTGTTTGCCACACAATTTCACGTTGTTTTATTATAGCAACCAAGTTTTCTTTGTCACATATGCTTTGCTTTCTCATATACACTGTATATGGATATAGAAAATAAAGACTAAACGAATTGGACGCTAAAATCTATAAACCAAGAAGATAATTAGGTGATAAACTCAATGCAGACTGTAAACATGTCAAAACCATTGAGGTGTCCCTTATTGGACACCCCCCTTGCTTCTCTGTCCTTTCTTGGACAACAATTGGCCTAGCCACATGACCATACACCCAACCAGGGGTGGAGCGAGGGGGTGGCTTCTAAGCTCCAGCCCCGAATGTTTTCTCAAAAGCCCTGAATCTTTTAGGTTTTGACAAAAAGTTTTGTCATTTTCACAGTTTCTCTGACTGGACCAGCAAATCAAAGGAGCAATAGTTCTTTTACTGGGAAAATATTGCCTTTGTTTCAAGATTATTAATGCTGTTTAAGTCAAATTACTACTACCTATACATACCTGTAACATACAAATAGTTACATCAGAAATGTTTTGCCTCTCTTTAGGTGGCAGGAGTGAAAATAAGTAATCTTCAACATTTCTTGTGTTCTGGTTGCAGAATGATGAAGACAGTTGAAAAACATGTTGATGTTGGATAGGATGTAGTCTCTACAGGATGATTCTTTTCCTTAGCAACACAGACTTTTATCAATAGTATGGCGTTATAATTTATTTCCCTCGGGTGTACTGTGGAGTGGGTAAGACTGTTTTTAATGGAAGGAATAAACCATTGACTTGCGCTAGCCTAGTACCAGCAAACTCTGCAGCTAGAAGAACTGGATGAAACGTGTTGAAAACTGTCTCCACTGATAAATACAACACAAAAATACATACAATACATAAATACAATGTCCAAAATTCTGAACCACCACTTTATGTACAATTTTGAGGTACTTCAGGCTACTTGAGTCTTTTCTTTTCATGCTACTTTCTACTTCTACTCCGCTACATTTCAGAGATAAAATATTGTACTTTTTACTCCACTACATTCCTCTCAGCTTTAGTTATTAGTTACTTTACAAATTAAGATTTTTTTGCACACACAATACGATGTATTATAACCAACAATATAACAGACTACTGATGATGATTCTTTACGTTAAATAGGCTACTTCTAAGTAATAGTTTCAATGCAGGACTTTTACTTGTAACAGGGTATTTTTACAGTGTTTTTACTTAAGTGAAGGATGTAAATACTTCATCCATCACTGGAGCAGGCTAACCTCTCCTGGTGCAGGTCACGACCAGCGGCGGGGGGGTGGGCTCTCTGTGGGGCTGCTCTCCTGAACGGACCTCCATCAGCCGCAGCCTGCTCTTCAGGGCCAGGTTCTCCCTCTGGCTCCGGGATATTTCCAGCCTTAGGGTGGCGAAGCCGTCATCCACGAGCTGACAGATCTCAGCTACCGCCGTGTTAGCTAACACTTCCATGATGGACGCCATCTGATTGTGAAAATTCACAAAAGTCGCCATCCTGCCCTACCCCGTACGGTTACGTTACGTTACTCCCCACAAAACTACTGCCGAGTTATAGACAACAAAATGAATTCAGCCTCATATGGTCACACGTGAGACATATGAGAGGAGACAATAATAGGCATTCCCGTAATGACTGCCGTCAGATTAAAATAGTTTCTATTTACTTCCGGTTTGCCGTAAGGTTGTTCCTTAGCGCAGATGCCTTTAACTGTCTATAGTAATCACCACGACGGGGGTTGAATCCTTCAAATTAAAATTATTAAATTAAAAATAGTTGGTGGGACTTGTTACATTAAAACCATACACTGTAACACACTGGAATATTATTATATTTGGCCAGCAGCTAGGATTTTAAAAATACTTGTCATCCTGTCATGAGTCCAAGACCCGTAAACACGTACACACACACACACACACACTAAAAAGAAAGTCTCGTTTTCATTTTCTGTTGAGTCAAAGCTTTTATTTTTATTTTATTTATTTACAATTTTTATTATATTAGCCTATTCGTTTATTTCTAAAGTCCTCTACACACAGGTATAAAAGAAAATCTGAATCTTTTATTTATTAATGTACTTTGCTGGCCCAAAGGTTGTACTAAATGTAAAAATATTGACCCCAAAAATACAGTATTTGCCAATGAATTAAATAACCCAACTTGTCACATTTTCATTGTATGATGTTAACTCCCTCTGGCTTTTATTTGACATAAGCATTGACACAATGACAGAAGAAGTCCTCACCATGGAGTAGGCTACCTGGTGCTCCTTTTATGTAGCTTCTATTGTGTTTTTTATGCAAATATCTTTTAATATGTCTTGTCTGGAAGTGATATATGTTTTAATGTATCATTTTTATTTTATGGCCTTGTTGGTCAGTATTAACTCTGGTTGATGATGATGATGATGATGATGAGGTGACGGAGGAATGGTTAAAACACAGCTGCCACTAGCAGATCAGGGGAAGGTGGAGAAACAGAGGTGGATGTTGTAGCCATGCCATCAGGTTTGCTATCAGGTTTGTCCACCACTTCCTGTCTGCAGTCTGACAACTGCTAGTGCTGGTTATTAGCATTTCTTTAACCCTCGTGTTGTCTTCCCATTAACCATGAACTTGTCCTTCCAGGTCAAAATTGAAAATTAATATTTTTTTGTGCTTTTGTGATGTTTTTGTCGCTTTTTTAAAATTTATCTCTCACTTTTTCCATGTGCTTTTTTAAAAACCCAAGCTGGTTTAGTTAGTTTTACATTTATTCTTGGAATTCATGGTCAACAAACCTCATTTATATCAAATTATACATACGTTTTTAGTTTAAAAGTTTTTAATTTAATTAATAAATTATGAATTGACTAATAGTTAAGATCAGAGGATGTTGAGTGGATCACATATGGGTAGATGTCAAAGTTTAGTCCGGATACTGTTTTGAAACCATAAAAAAAAAACAATTCAAATGCTATTAGATTAAATAAAACACCCAAACAATTCAATGAAAGTAATCATTAAAATTACCTGAAGAATGTTGTTTGGAATCATCCATGTTATTTTTTGGCAATTTGACTGAAAGAAATCCATATTTTTGATATAAAACACTTTGAAACGGGTCAGTTTGACCCGAGGACAACACAAGGGTTAAACCAATCAGAATCATCGTGGGCAGTGCTAAACTCTGCACAGAGCCACTTCAAAACAGTCGTGCGAGAAAAAACTCTGATCGGACAGATAGTCTAGCTAGCTGTCTGGATTTACCCTGCAGAGATCTGAGGAGCAGTTAACCATAGTCCTCAGAAATCCACAATTTAAAATTCCAACAAAAAGAAAGTGGAAGGAAATAGAAAATACATGCACGCACGGAATTTCCTGTAGCACCAAAGCAATCCCGGAAGTGGAACGTGAACGATATTGATTAGACTGCTGTCCCTTCAATTTAAAACTGCACTAACCAATATTTTTTATATTAACAATGGATTACACAGCTGTGTAATGTACAAATTATTGCTCAAAGTGACAAACCCACAGAAAGTTATCAACCCTCTCTGCAGTTCCCTTCAGCTTTACAGAGCTTTATATGGATTTCCACATGCAACTGAACTAACGGCAGAGTGGAGCTATTCAGTTCATTTCCAATGATAACTGGGGAACATGGTGGAGCATTCTGTTTTCTTCATTTCAATTTGTAAATGGAAGTACAATACTGATTGACCCATTATTATTATGTGATTTCTGGATGAAATTACTCCATTTTACTCCACTTACTATTACCTCATCTGTTCCGCAGAGCATGAATTTTTCTCATCAAGAAGCAACTAGATAAGTAAATATAAGTTACATTTTCATCTCCTCGAAGTAAAGACAACTGTTTGTTGAGACAGACACATGTTTACATGACCTGCACTAATGAGGACAGTCATTTGTTGGAATTTCCTCAGGTGTATCAGCTCCAAAGCCTGTCACTCTGCAGGTGAGAAACAGATAGATATTACAGATAGATATCCTCTGTGGATACGTGAAATTTGTCTTCATTTTAACAATAATATAAACACCTAAACAGTTTAATATCATAAAGCAAATGTGTATGGTTGTGTTGTCCTAATTGCTGCAACTAACACATTTTTTTTTATTATTGGCTGGATTAATCAATTAGTTGTTTGGTCTACAATTTGTCAGAAAAATGTATATCATTGTTTCCTGAAGTTCAGGATGACGTCCTCAAATGGCTTGTTTTGTCCAGAACTCTAAGGTATTCAGTTTACTGATTATTTGAAAATAATCACATTTAAGAAGCTTCAGAGAATTTTGAGTGTTTTTACTTAAAAACTAAAAAAATTATTTTATATATATATATACACACACACAGTATATATATTGATATTCAATATTGAAAATAGTTGCCGATTAATTTGAGGGTTGACAACTAATCGATTCATCTGTGCAGCTCCAGTGCTCATGTTAATTTGTCTGTCAGGTACATGCAGGGGCTTCACAGAGCAGACTCGTCCCTGACTAACTTGCTCTACTTGGCAGTGTGCAGAGCCTGGTGCCTGATGAGGTTGCTGAGGAAGGAGAAGTTCTTGCCACATTTGGAGCAGTGGAACCTCTTCTCCCCGGTGTGGACGCTCTGGTGGACCTTCAGGTTGGTAGAAGTGGAGAACTGCTTCCCACAGTGAGGACAGGAGAACGGCCTCTCCCCTGTGTGGACCATCTGGTGGCGCTTGAGGCTGCAGACCTGGCCGAAGCGCTTCCCACACTGGACGCACTGGTACGGCTTCTCCTGTGTGGACGCGCGTGGATGCGCAGCTGGCACTGGTGGGCGTAGCGGCGGGAACAGAAGGTGCAGGCAAAGGGGAGAGAGGGCTGCTGGCACTGTGCTGAGCCGCACTCCTGGTTCTGACTACTGGATGCTTGATGAAGGGGGTTCTGACTGGGGAAGAGGGCGTTGTCCAACGGCCGGATTCCAGACCAGGAATGCTGTTGCTGGGAGTTGACTGTCCCCATGGCAACCGGGTATTGTTAAAGGTAGAAAGATTGTAGGCTGCATTACCTTCAAACATCCCTTCACTGCGTGGCTCACTGATTTGAATACACAGCTGTGGCTGACCTATGAGAGGGGTTACTTCCTCAGCTCCGTCCTCTCCACCTCGCCCAGACAACAACGTCCCCCTGCAGCTGTCCTCTGCTGCATAGGGGAGGGAGTTAGTCGCAGGGCGTGTCTGGTCTCTGTTGCACTGAGGCCTTTTAGAAACGGAGGCAAGGGTTGTCCTCACTTGGCTAAATGATGAGATTCCTGCTACGGTTTCTGCTGTGTGTGTGGAACAAGATGGCTGCTCCCTATCTTCCGTCTCGCTGCTCTCCTGCCATCCCGTCAGCTTTTGGGAGGGACTGTGTTTCTCTGGGGTAACACCTGATGAGCCCACAGCAAAGAAAACAGTTAGAAAAAAAGAGTTGCTGTACTCTTTTAACAAACACTGCACTACATAAGATTTTACAAATGTACCGTCTCGTCAGCTGCATGCTTGCATCCTTTTTGAAGCTGCAAGCTTAAGGGGCTGTCTTCAATAGCCTGTACATTAATAATATAGCAGCAAACAGTTATCTAAAAAGTAAAGATATTGTGGAGTAATGGCGTTCTGAGCATAAAATGAAGTCACACCTCCGCTGTGCGTGTTGTAATCCAAGCTTCTTTGCAGATCTGCAAAGATTAATCGATTATTTGTCAACTAATCAAATTAATCACCAACTATTTTGAAAATGGATTTGAGTCAACATTCTCTGATTCCAGCTTGTTAAATGCCAATCTGTTCTAATTTCTCCACTCCTCTGTGACAGTAAACTGAATTGTGGAGAAAACAAGACATTTGAAGATGTCATGTTGGGACTTTTTCACCATTTTCTGACATTTAATAGACCAAACAATTCATCGAGAAAATAATCTACTGATTAATCGACTATTAAAATATCCGTGAGTTGCAGCCTTACTGCTCTGTTCTTTTTCTGAAAGCCCGTCTGGCCACATGTACATGTGAGTGCCTTGTTTGCCGGTATCCCGCCAAGGGCCACGACAAAGCGTCTCTGATAAGTTGTGGAACGGTCTGTTAGAGCTACTGTATGTGGAGGAAATCCAAGACCACTTATTATCTGGATTGTAAACTTTGAGAAAGTGTTGATAGGCATCACATTCATAATAAATGGTGTAGGGCTGATTATGAACAATTTTTTCAATTGTTGATTAATCTGTCAATTATTTTCTTGATAATGGATGAGTTGTTTGGTCTATAAAATGTCAGAAAATTGTAAAAAATGGTGATGTTTTCTAAAGCCCAAGAATAGAACATATTCACATTTTAGAAGCTGGAATCAGAGAATTCCTTTACTTATTTCATAAAAAAAATGAGTCAAGTCAAACCAATTAATCGATTATCAAAATAGCTGGAGATTGATTTAAAAGTTGACAACTAGTCAATTAATCAATTCATCTTTGCATCTTTGAAATGGTGTCATAAAATCAAACTAAAAATGTAAAAAGAAATGTGGACATTTTGGACACATACTTAGTTGGTGCATTGCTGTTTGGCAGAGGAGTCAGAAACCTTGGATGATGATATAGAAGATCTTGCTTGCAACTGTACCACCACGTAACAATAATGACATTTTGAAAATGTTTATAGAGATAACTTTTAGTGCATGTTCAAGTCTTTGCAGGCTGATTTACATCAAAGTGGAACTAATGGCTAAAGGTACAGTAAGAAATCGATCTGAAAACTAATATGTAAAGTGTCTTATTGGACCTCAATAGAGAGCAAATCTAATCCCTTTACAATGGTGTTGATGTATCCTGCTTTCTAAAATGATTTTCTAATGTTGGTGGAAAGTGAAGTGAGAGAAGTGAAGAAGCCCGGACTAATCTTTATTTTCTTCTTGTGTCTAAATCTGATATACTGTATCTTCTTCCTCTGTGCCCCAGTCTGTCCTAGTGACAGCATGTACAGTGTATAGAGAATAAAGTGGGTCCCAAGACTGAAGACTAAATTCACAACAGAGACTGAAAAGAGTCCTTTCTGTAAGATACAGTGAGTAGGAGAATCACTCCTGTGCAGTCCTGAAATGGTAATTTAGCCTGTTGATTAGAATATGGTGGTCGACAGTATCAAATGCAGCGCTAAGGTCCTATAAACCCAAGACTGAACTCCAGCGTCGGCAACCATCAAAACATCATTTAAGACCTTAAGGAGAACTGTTTCAGTAGAATACAATTTGCGAAAACCAGATTGAAATTTATCAATTACCCTGTGCAGTTCAACTATTTGAGGGTCCGACTACCATGATATATTATTCAGTATATCAATATCAATATTCAGATGTGATAAGGTTGTGTGTAAAGCTCCTTTTGTATGAAAACATGCTACCTATTAGGACACAGACATAACAAGAATAGCTTCTTATTGTATAAGGGTTGCACAGGTGTATAAGATTCATTTAAAGTGGTTTAGAGGGCGTGCTCACAAATGCAAACGTTTTGTTGCATATATCGCCACGACTTGCTGGTCTGGTGCACAGGATTGGGTGATCATTGGGGCGGATGGATCACGGCTGTGCTCCTGTATTGGGCGGTGGCACACAACTTGCATCTTACAACTTATCATCTTTTACTATTTCAAAGTGCACCCACACTTAAGATTTTCTTTTCACCAGACATTTTCAGTTAAAGGTTACAATCCCTGCTGCCAAGATGCTCATCCATTGGTCACAGATCATGGAAAGTGAAACTTAAATCTGTCATGGAGCCGTTGGATTTATTCACACACTTTAAAAGATCCAATATATTAAAAGCTTATTTCTTTGAACATTTTTATTTACAGCATTATGTTGATATTTATATCATATAATGCTATTATTATTGGGAGAAAACTGGCACCCCCACATAGCCAAAATAGTAGGATCCTCGTTTCATAACACCTGAAGATTCGACTGACAAATCAGGGTCCTTTGACTATTCGGGGTCAACCCTGAATATTATACTTTAAAAACCTGTCTGAAAAATTTGAATCTATTCGTCTAAATTCACATCTCATCAAAAGATGACTCTACCCTGTCCTGATAGCCCAGATGTTGGTATGTCAATTATTTGATTTAATTTCTTAATCTGAATTTGTGACCATTGAATACATATTATAGCAAGAAATATATTTTAATTTCAAAAGAGGTGAATTCAGAACAAGTAAAGTCCGATATATGTTTTTTAAAGTAAAATACTCCAACATGTATTCAGTGGCTTTTCAAATTCAAATACTTATATGCTTCAAGGAGGTGGACATGGACAGTTTGGTAGTGATTCAACTTTATAGAAATTGTAGAGCTGGAGTGTGAAGTTGCTTGGTGTAGGTTGAAATGATTGAACGGTGTGACAGAAGAACAGACTGATACCTTGCACTTCATGCATCTTTTCCACCTTGCGCTGAGCGCAGCTCGTGTTTTTCAGACATCTCTGGCCCTGGAAAGAGGAGGCAGGCTTTTAGCTGACACAAAGAACCATCCAGGCTCGGACACAGTAATAATCATTATTTAATATAGGATTTATTATGCAAAATCTATGTGCTAGGTATAATCAAATTATTTCATTAAGATTTACTTTGTGCAGAATAGAAATGCATTCCACTGTGACTAAAACAGTAAACCATGACACCATACAAATAAAATATTTATTTACACTACACTCTATACATCAGTACACTCTCTTTGGTGAGCTCATAGCTCTGATTAAAAGAATACATTAACTGACTACACATTTAGTTACATCTGATGTGATGAATCCAAGTGACGCTAGAACAGTTACTGCTCTCATGCAGTATCCATGTCCACATCAGTATGTATAATCTTTATTTAATTTGGTAGACAGCATCATCACTGTAATCTTTAATTATCAACTGCAATCATACTTGGTTAAATGAGGAAAGAAAAATTTCTCATTGAACAACTATAGAATTCTAACTCATTAGAAAACACAATTCTTACTAGAATATGATAAGAAATCTCCTCTTTCAGTCAAATCTTTATTAAATAGATGGAAAATAAAAATCTAAAAAAGCCTGATATCAATATTCTCTGTGCACTAAAAGCACTCATAGACTCGTAGATTCCTCCCTACACATCTCAATTCTCCAGGAGCAACAGTCTTTGTTGTAAACAAATTCAACCCAAGCACTCTTTGGTGATGTGGTTGATTACGTTACTGGTGATCATCTGTATAAATCATCTATAAAGCCCGCCCTGACAATCTGATTGGTCCGAAAAGCTCTAGTTCGAGCATAATTGCTCCACAACGGATCAAATCCAGACCGAACTTACCAACCTCAAATGTTGTGGTCAGGTCTAAATTTGGCTGGCATCCAGGCTAATTAAGACTAGTTTATACATTATATTTTTAAGTCCGACAGCGCATAGAACCACAAGAACCAAACTTAGCTTAGCTGTTTATGATGAAGTAAGCTATACCTGCACTGAGCATTGCTTCAGCGAATGTATGAGCTCTGTACTGTGCCCTACCTCGCAGTGAGCAAAGAGTAAATTTCTTATCATCATAAGGCAGCTTGATAAAAATGAAGTGCTTAATAATAACCATCAGTGAAACTGTAGTTGTAGTTAAACAGCATTGTGTAAAAAAAGCCTTGTCTAGCCCTCTTCAGTGATAACCCCTGGCTGTAAATCTTTGGTGCGGCAGTGCTGGGGGAGGTCTGGTCTTTGTGTTAAGTGCTGGATCTTCTGGTGCCTCTTGAGGTTGCTTGGATGGGAGAAGCGTCGGTTGCAGACGGAGCAGCTGAAAGGCCTCTCCCCAGTGTGCACGTTGTGGTGGATCTCCAGCTGGCTCTGGCACACGAAGCTCTTGCCGCACAGCGTGCAGGTGAAGGGCTTCTCCCTGGTGTGCCTGGCCATGTGCTTCTGCAGGTCTGACTCCAGGAAGAAGCGTTTGGTGCAGCTGGTGCAGCCGTACGGGCGCTCCATGGTGACGGCGTGGTAGAAAGCCAAGTGGAAGCTGCTGGAGAAGGGCTTGTGGTGGCTGTGGGTGCTGTGAACTGAATTGAATTGGTGGCTCACGGAGGAGTTGATGCTCACAGTAGTTCCACTGGATGTTCTTGGAGTGTCATCGCGAGGGACAACAGACCACGCCTGCAGAGAGGACTGCACCTGAACGGACCCGTGTCCTGCTGATTCCAGCCCAGCACACTGAATCATGGTTGATGTAGTGTTTTCATGTCTGCCTCTGCCTGCTTCTTTCTGTGTCTGGTCTACAGCTGACAACTCCCACTGCTGTGACACGCCCCCTCCATCAATGACTATCACATCTGACAGGGCGGACTCGGAGGTGTCTAATGACGCCTTGTTATCTCTCCTGCCGTCCATATCATCATCACAAGAAGCTGGCAAGGAGTCCCAGCTTGGCGTCATGCTAGCATCTGAGTTCAGCGGCTCCCTCTCCCATGCTCTGACATCACTTCCTGCTAGCTCCAGCTGGGAACTGTGGGTTGTGTCACTGCTGCTGCTGTCAGTTTCAGCTGTCCTGTCGACAACAAAGGTGATGTCAGATCCACTGACCTCCGTTTCGCTGCGGTGTCTGGCGTCCGGCGAGGCAGCGGGAGTGATGTGGAGGTGTGGGCGTCTCCTCTACTGCCAGTGCAGGCATCTACTGGCACCTCGTGGTTGGTAGCTCCGGTCTCCATTGTTCCCTCCACCTTGACGATCAGCAGCTCCCCCACCTCCTCCTCAGGTTCTGCTGACTGAGAGGACAATAAAAATGCCAACAAAAATCCCATTATTATACAATTACAATAATAGAACTGCTGCCCATAGTTTTAAACTTTACACATAATATTCGGTTTTACCCTTATTCGAATACTAATATTCCAGTTTACATTCAATTTGCAAAAATAGGATGTTTCCAACACCAAAACAATTATTGTTATCTTTGAACACTATATCAAATTTTTTCACACCCATCTGTTACATAAAAAGTATCAAATAGTATTTTATTTTTTCTTCTAAATGAAAGTTCATATATCTATATTTCTTCATATTTGTGTTTCTGTCCAAAACATATATTAACTTTTGGGGGGATTCTACAAGTATGTTCAGTGCATACACGAGACAGGAGTTAATTTCATATGTTCAGTTTAATAACAAAACTTTAAAATAGTATTATAATATTCATTTCATTTTCCGAGGAATTGTTCCAACAACTTTTCCTGAGCAATGAAGCTCACATCCACTTTATTGGCTTGGGTTATCTAGGTCCAGATGCAGTTTTTGTCACAGAAAAAAAATGCCCTTTTGAGCATCAATATACACCAAAGGCAGACAGTCTTCATTTATGTCCACAACCAGGGCTTGACATTAACTTTTTTGCTCACCAGCCACTGCTACTAGCCACTCAGCATCTTCACTAGCCTCTATTTTGTGAGAAATTACGTTTTATTTGAATAGTTGACTATGGTTTACTACAATTAACTTTTGAATGTAAATGAACACTGTAAACATCTAAATCAAGACTACATGAAATATAACACTGCAGTCATTAAATACTCAGCTCTGATAATGTGTGTAAAGATCTTTTTTTGTACAAAAACGTGCAACCGAATAAGACACAGACATAAAAGAGTAGCTCCTTATGCATAGGCTACGTGCTGCAGGGATATAAAAGATTAGTTGAAAGTGATTTGGAGCACTGTGTCACTTAGCAGTCGGCATGAGCCCTCGGTGACAGGAAGCAGAGTGCACAGACCAAATGTCCTGCTAAATTGTCCTGCTGCACACTCGCTCTGTACTTCTTTGTACAAACCTATACCTTATAGTCAATGACCTGTACACACACAACCGTCGCCTCAGCTTGCCATGTTGCATGCACGCACACTGAACAGAACTGCTGTATTCTTGTGTTGTGGTACAGTAGGCTACTCCCTCCACCGGTGTTACAATATAAAGGCATGTTACCCGCCAAAGTGGCTAGTGAGAGTGACTGTGTTAGCCGCCACTGCCAAAATCTACCAGCTTTTGGCGGGATGGTGGGTGCTAATGTCAAGCCCTGTCCACAACTGTTTCTGAGTGTCACCTTTTAATATGTAACTTCAGTTGTTTGTTTTTTAATTCAATTTCAAATTACAAAAGCAACATGTTGTTTTCTTCATTTTTTAATTACGTATTTTCATTGGTCGTGAAGAGCCCACCATAATGGGGGGGAGACATGCAGGAAATCATTACAGCTCAAACCTGCGTCGAGGCATAAACCTCTATGTATATGTGCATCTGCTTTACCACTGAGCAACCTGGCCACATGAGGAATGAGTTTAAGTCCCGCCCCCATAGGAGGAAAAAAGACAGAAAAATACCTAACACAAAGTTAACGTTATGTCTGGCGTTACGTTTCTTAGTTTAACTTACAGACATAGTTAGCCTAAAACTGACATATGGATATTTGACTTGGTAACAAAATGCTTGCTGCACACATAATGTTGGGCATAACGTTAGGTTATTTTGCGTTACATTTGTACCCGGAAGTCGGATATTTCAAGGTCAAAGTTGGAAACGCCCCCTGACTTCAACTTTCTGAGCATGGCACTTGGACAACCTCGCAGTATCCCAATCTAAAAATCCAACATGGCTGCTCCGAGCATCAACAGCAGTGAAATCTGTAGTAACATACAGTTATTAGCACCATCAGCATTATCAACTGGTATCGCTAATAGCTAACCTGACTAAATCTACCCTACAATGAAAAATCTGAGTTGTAAATGGAACGCATTCACTCAACTCAGGCTCGGGCATGAATATCACCAAACAGCAGCTTTAAAGCACTTTTCTATTGTTTGCTAGCAAAAGAAGTTGATGAGGAGGGTCCTTTACGCAATACAAGTCAATGGAGAACGGAGAGTTATTTTCCCCACGGGTGGGCGTGGCGTTCAGTGTATGACTTGATTCGCTCTGTCTCTGTAGATCATAAACTCTGCCCCTTGCATGTTAGCAGATAGGACATGGGCCAAACTAAACATACACAACAAATGATCCAAATGAAATTCCTCCAAAAAACAAGGTTGTTACTTTTCTTTATTTTTTATTAAGTTGTCCATCTCACTCGCCCTCATCATTATTACTGGTGCACTGTGGAATAACTACCTCAGTTTTGGTGGTGGTGACGACCTCTTGGTCAGAATCCTGGTCCGGGTTGATAGGCTCGATCTTCTGCACAGACTGCTGAGTGCCCGGTCTCGGTTCAAAACCTGGTCCTGCCTTGCAGAGAGGGACCTGGTGGAACAATAGAAGGAGAATAATTGGTTAAATTGTACCTATAATTTCGGTACTCACGTTCCACTCTCCACACAGCTGTCATCGCACCTTGTGAGATCTATAATGTTGTCAGACACTTTTAATTACAAAGTGAGCCTGTCCGTGGAGAGAACAATCGCTTTTAGTGGACAAAACTCAAGGTTGTACAATTGCCCCATTAGGTTACATTACAGCTCCGTTCACACAGGCCTGTCACTGTGATCTCGCTCAATACTGGACCAAATTCATAAATTTTTGTTTACATCAATCTATCAGACACAAATGCATGGGGTAATGGGGTCAAGGTTGAAAAAAACCTTAACAAGGTAAATATGATGAAAGATGTAGCTTGTAGAACACAATGTAAAAACTTGCAGAACAACAATCTGAACTTGTGATCTGAATTTGAGTCACAGACAGAAAAAACATGAGCTTGTAAAAAAAAAAATATCTGAACTTGTAAATAAAATGTGCACTCCTAGAGAATGTTCACACACCTGTATTCTGAATGTGAAGTCACAGAATTTTTTTTTCCCACACGTGTAGATTTGTATTTACATGAACACAATGACAGCTGCAAACTTGTAATACAATATTTTTTTTTACTCGGGTTCATTTTCCATCACAACCACAACTCAGTGATTACAACCTCTGGAATGTGTCACTGCAGCTTTACACACAGTATATGCTCTCTTACATCACACAGTGACGAATCAGCGAACCTCGACTTTTGCAACACTGTTGCAAAAAGTCAATGCATTTGCGATACATTTGGTATAAAACTGATTTGAACGTGTGGAGCTCTGAGCCAACAGAACGGGGAAAGCAGGGTTTCTATCGCCAGATGAGGGTCAACTCTGTCCGGCTTATTTATGTAGCATGGAAGCATGGTGGAGTTAGCAAGCTAGCGTTAGCTAACTAACCAACCAGCCCGCTTCTAAATAAATACTATTTCATTATTTAAACACTATTTAACAGTGGCTGTGAGCTCCAGGTGTGAACGTTACAAGGCTACCTGCCAGTGAGGCCCTATTCTGCCGGTTGAGGAGGCGGACCCCGGCAAAGCGGCTGCAGAGAGAGCCCTCCGGTCCCTTCACTCTCTCCGCTCGGTATCTGGCGACGTGCAGCTCCAGCAGTTTGATTTTCCTGCGCAGAACCTCGTTCTCCTTCTGACTCCGGGACATCTCCAAGTGAACCACCGCGTATCCGTCGTCCACAACTTTACAAATTTCTGCAACGGCCGCGTTAGCCAGCACCTCCATGATGGAGGCAATCTGGGAATGGAAGTCCATGGCAGTCGACATTGTCACAGCGAGCTTGAAACGCTTACGTTAGCCTTTTTGATTGAGACTTTTAGTAGTTCTAACGCTTTGCAGTGCTATCTGAAATTCATAACTAGGCCTAGCCAATGTGTTGTTTTTTTTACTTTTTCCAATATAATGGAGAAAAACGTGGGAACCCAGGCTGCTGAGTCTTTGTTGATATGACGGCTGGCTGCACAGTATGGTATTTTTCCAGTGTGAACTACAGTACAGCGCCCCCTCTGTTCAGGAGCACACCTGCCATGCAGTAGACCGAGGAGGGTCACTGGACCCATTATATGCACAACAGTTTGCTAAACAACCAGAGATAACTTCCTGGATTAATCTCTGGTCATAATGGCCGGTGAAAATAAATTTAAGTTTTTTCAGATCTCATCTGGGCCTATAGGCTACTCTCACTCTGTCTCTGCAAGAAATCTGTGGGCAATAGAAGTGGGCTCCGTGGGCCCCCTAGGGGTCCTTGAGGAGGTTTCAGGGGGTCCCCACCACAAAGGGCAAACATGTATTTCCACTATAATTCCATCCATAACACAGTAACAGAATGTATGACTATTTTGGTTATGGGTTTCATACACTTTCTGTAAAACATCTAAAAGAAAAACCCTATAAGATGGGGCATGGGGGGCTCTAGGGATCGATATCTTATCAAACTAATGGTCTAATTTGTTGCCGGTCCTTGACAAGGAAAAAGTCTGGGAACCACTGGTTTAGGCAAGAAAACTACTTTGTAGGGTTTCTGAAAAGATCATGATTTGGGTTAAAATAGACCATTGGCAGAAAGTCCTAAAGGTTAATTTAGCCATGTGTGCAGCAGATATTAGGCCTACTGAAGTGACAATTAACATCACAATCCTCTATGTTGAATTTGCAACAGTGTTCCAGCTGGTAACATTTTGCCATCATAGCAAGAGAAAAAAAAAAAAAAAGATAACAAAAGGATAATAGTAGTTACTGGGAGATCATTACAATGAGTAGTCTACAGAACTGCAAGGAGAGGAAGAGGGGGAGAAACAGCATGTATATATCTGTGGGCAATAGAAGTATACATATATATATATATATATATGTATATATATATATATATATATATATATATATATATATATATATATATATATGAATTACCTCTTTGCTATACAGATATCCAATGATGATTGTCCAGTGTCAAGTCTGTCATTGTCATGTGACAAGGCATATTATATACAGGAGCTAGTTTAGGCGCAGAATTTGTCAATCAACAACATTTTTGTGTCACATTGATGCACTACAGTCTATACTTGCATGGGTTAAAACAACACAAAAGTAAAATTAATTGTGACTGCAGAAAATAAATACAGCTCTAATAGGAAGGACAGTTATCATATGTCTAGTGATGGAAGAAATAGCCTATTTTAACCTTTTTTTTATTTAAATGTATGGTCCATTACAAGTAAAAGCATGCTACTTTGTTTAAAAGCGTACTTAAGTAAAATTTCATACATATTAAGAGCTAAAGTAGCTTACTAAATCATCCCTCAAAAGTCAAAGTAGCCTACTCAAATGCTGAATGCCGCCTAACATTGTTATATTACAGTATTGTAATTAAATTAGAGGTGGCCGCGACATGAAAACACATAGGCTAATAATACAAGACGATAAGAATTACTCAAAGGTTTTGGTATAAAATGAGGTATCTCTGGTTGTGTGGGCACATCATTAAGCATGGCTGCTTTGTGGGAATTTGGGATTACAGTATCTAATTCACAGGATTAAACAGATACTAAAAACCACAGGCATATGTCTGTGGTGAAGAACCATGCACTCCAGTCCAGCAGGTGGAGATGTGCCCACAGTTGGAATTGCTCAACCCACAGCAGAAACAATCTCGTTACATCTCGCGACATTTGTAGGTAGCCGCTGGCAACGGGCAAAATCTTAACAAGGTCAGAGACCAGTGACACGTGCGTGAGCACCAGCTGACCAAAGGTGTGCAGTCTGTTAGGCAATAACTTTCTAGAAGCAACGAGAAAGCTCCCGTTCTTTAGTTCTTTATCGTCTCGGAGATGGCCAGAGGAAGCCGCAGCCGTTCCTCAGCTCCAGCCAGGTAAATAACAGTTACAATAACTTAAAACGGACTCAGTCAGTGGTGTTGGACTATTGCAGATAGTCTCATGTGTCCTATTTGAAGCGCCGGAATTTATTTAGACTTTAAACAGATATGCCATTGATTGCCTAGATAGTTTGTCTGTAGTCTTACATAATTACACAACGGCGGACGGCATTTAGCATAATAATAATAATAATAATAATAATAATAATAATAATAATAATTGTTGCGTGGCCATGTCGAGTCTGAAGTGAGGTTAGGTCTCGGGAAGGTCACACTAGGCAAGTCAAAATATTTAGACAGGAGTATACTTTATTGATCCTAATGGGGGAAATTACATTGTTTTCCTCTGTTGTTACACACATCACAGGACCGAAATACACACACATGCCCAGGATCTGTATGCACTAATGGAAAGATGTCAGAGTGAGGAAGCTGCCCATGACAGGTGCCTTGAGCAGTTGGGGGTTTGGTGCTTTGCTCAAGGGCACCTTGGCAGTGCCCACTTTATAAGATATACCGGGATCACATATCATAGAAAAATCTTGTGTTAACAAACAATCTGGCACGTCAGGTTACATCATACCTGCTTGGTTTACCCTTTGCTACTGTCACTACGGCTTAACTCAATTAACACCGTCTGGATAAAGTGATCCTGAGAATTAACAATTAGTTAATTATTCATTTAGTCAGTCATGACTTCTTCCCATGGTTTTTTTTTTTGTTGTTTTTTTTTTTGTCTGTGGAATTTATCAGTTAACAACCATTACCATTTGCTGGTTCCTACTTCTCCAACATTTGTTATTATAAACCGGTCCCCTGGGACTTTAAGCAATTTGAAGGCATCACTATCTTGTATCTTGTCATAGATATTTGTTATTTAATAGACTAAACAAATAGGCACATATTTTCTCTGCAGACCTGACTGATAAAAGATACATATTTCTATTACAGTGCATTGTATGAAGGTGTAATTCATACATTTCATAATCTACAATTCTGATACAGCAATGGATATATATATACTACCGTTCAAAAGTTTGGGGTCACATTGAAATGTCCTTATTTTTGAAGGAAAAGCACTGTACTTTTCAATGAAGATAACTTTAAACTAGTCTTAACTTTGAAGAAATACACTCTATACATTGCTAATGTGGTAAATGACTATTCTAGCGGCAAATGTCTGGTTTTTGGTGCAATATGTACATAGGTGTATAGAGGCCCATTTCCAGCAACTATCACTCCAGTGTTCTAATGGTACAATGTGTTTGCTCATTGGCTCAGAAGGCTAATTGATGATTAGAAAACCCTTGTGCAATCATGTTCACACATCTGAAAACAGTTTAGGTCGTTACAGAAGCTACAAAACTGACCTTCTTTTGAGCAGATTGAGTTTCTGGAGCAT
Organism: Percina caprodes; assembly: GCA_013375575.1. NCBI lineage: Eukaryota > Metazoa > Chordata > Actinopteri > Perciformes > Percidae > Percina > Percina caprodes. Next base: position 99,897 of record JABXJD010000905.1, read on the forward strand.
CACATTTGTGGGGTCAATTAAACGCTCAAAATGGCCAGAAAAAGAGAACTTTCATCTGAAACTCAACAGTCTATTCTTGTCCTTAGAAATGAAGGCTATTCCATGCGAGACATTGCTAAGAAATTGAAGATTTCCTACAACGGTGTGTACTACTCCCTTCAGAGGACAGCACAAACAGGCTCTAACCAGAGTAGAAAAAGAAGTGGGAGGCCGCGTTGCACAACTGAGCAAGAAGATAAGTACATTAGAGTCTCTAGTTTGAGAAACAGACGCCTCACAGGTCCCCAACTGGCATCTTCATTAAATAGTACCCGCAAAACACCAGTGTCAACATGTACAGTGAAGAGGCGGCTGCGGATTCTGGGCTTCAGGGCAGAGTGGCAAAGAAAAGCCATATCTGAGACTGGCCAATAAAAGAAAAAGATTAAGATGGGCAAAAGAACACAGACATTGGACAGAGGAAGACTGGAAAAAAGTGTTGTGGACGGATGAATCCAAGTTTGAGGTGTTTGGATCACAAAGAAGAACGTTTGTGAGACGCAGAACAAATGAAAAGATGCTGGAAGAATGCCTGACGCCATCTGTTAAGCATGGTGGAGGTAATATGATGGTCTGGGGTTGCTTTGGTGCTGGTAAGGTGGGAGATTTGTACAGGGTAAAAGGGATTCTGAATAAGGAAGGCTATCACTCCATTTTGCAACGCCATGCCATACCCAGTGGACAGCGCTTGATTGGAGCCAATTTCATGACCCTAAACACACCTCCAAATTGTGCAAGAACTATTTAGAGCAGTAGCAGGCAGCTGGTATTCTATCGGTAATGGAGTGGCCAGCGCAGTCACCAGATCTGAACCCCATTGAGCTGTTGTGGGAGCAGCTTGACCGTATGGTACGCAAGAAGTGCCCATCCAACCAATCCAAGTTGTGGGAGCTGCTTCTGGAAGCGTGGGGTGCAATTTCTCCAGATTACCTCAACAAATTAACAGCTAGAATGCCAAAGGTCTGCAATGCTGTAATTGCTGCAAATGGAGGATTCTTTGACAAAAGCAAAGTTTGATGTAAAAAAAATCTTATTTCAAATACAAATCATTATTTCTAACCTTGTCAATGTCTTGATTCTATTTTCTATTCATTTCACAACGTATGGTGGTGAATAAGTGTGACTTTTCAGGAAAACACAAAATTGTTTGGGTGACCCCAAACTTTTGAACGGTAGTGTGTATGTATGTATGTATATATATATATATATATATATATATATCCATTTTGAGTCACGGATCGGATCAAGCACAAAAAATGGGGAATTTAAATGATTTCTTATAAAATGTAATAAAGTAAACTATCAACAATAATTATTTCCCCAGTAAATTGCAGATAAATGACAAAAACAGATGAGAAAAGGGTATTTTACAATAACTTTGAATGCACCACGAGGTTGACAACAGTAGTGACCAAGTGCTAGTTGTGTAGTTTGTGTCTTTTGGCTCATAGCTTTATTGTTGGAATCCTCTACAATGAAATATACAAACACTTTAGACCATTTCCAGTTTAGCTGTCAGTATTTTAACTGTTTAATCCAGCTACTAGCTAAAAGTAGGCTAACGTTCCCAATGCCAAGTTTAACGCCTGCAGCAATGCTTTTGTTGCCGGTAACATCGGTTTTGGAGCATCAGAGAACAGCGCAGACATTTAAGTGGCACCAAAATTAGGCAATCCGCATTAGATACGCTCGTTAAGGCAAGGAAAACATGCGCTGTTCACATGAAGAGAACATTTAGTTGCTTTTTATCTTTTCACGCAACCCTTCATAGATTTATCAGCTTTCTTTAAGTAACAACAACAGAAAACAATGTTGTTTTTTTTTACACACTATTATTATGGTTAAACTTTGCAATGGATTTCACATGCATTCCGAACTGTGTGGATCTGTGGACCTTTACACCACTAAGCCCTATGCCATAGATGTCTTTTATAAGGACACAAGGGCTTTTAAAAGTGTCACTTACGTATTGTCCTATTAAGCCTTTTTAATGCAGAAGAGATATACAGTTTTTTCGCTCTGTTTGTAGCTCAACTCTATCCCATGCTCCGGCCCCTACCCATCCACCTCCTGCTGCCCTGGCCCCGGCTCCAGCTCAGTCCCAAGGTCCTGGGCTCATGGCCCAGATGGCTACCACAGCTGCTGGGGTGGCAGTAGGCTCGGCTGTGGGCCATGTTGTTGGTAGCGCCCTCACAGGAGCATTTAGTGGCAGCAGCAGCAGTTCAGAGCCAGCCAAGCCGTCGTACCAGGTAAGAGGTAGAGCATAATCACACACAGGAATAGGATGGCTGGAAAACTAAGCACCTCAAATAGGTCGTCACTGTTTTTGGAGATCTTGCAGTTCTGTGTTTGTTTGAGTCTGACTTGTCTTTGTGTTTTTTCCTCTCCCCTGTCTACAACTGTTCAAAAGCAGAATTTTCTACCCCTGACCCAAGTATTTGAAAAACTAATGCTGCTTTTACCTTTCTCCAGAACTATTGTACCCCAAAATAATTTACGGAAGGGCTAACAAAAAGTTCAAAGTTGCTGTGCGCAACGGTGTTTACATTTTATGATTCAATTTCAATTCAATTTTATTTATAGTATCAATTCATAACAAGAGTTATCTCAAGACACTTTACAGATAGAGTCGGTCAAGACCATACCCCAAGAATTTACAAGGACCCAACAGTTCTAGTAGTTCCCTCCAGAGCAAGCAACAGTGCGACAGTGCGACATGATGCACTTACAAAATAAATACGTCTACGAGCGAGAGCCAAGAGATGTGCAGGAGAAAGACGTTTGTATGTTTGTAGCTTCTGAGTCTCTGGTTTGAAGTTTAGTTTCTATATCTGCTTTATTTTACATTTCATGTTCGCTTATAGGAGTCATGTGAGTCATTCATCACATTTCCTGAATTTGTTGCTTCATACTAAAAACTTTGAATAACAAAATAATTGGACTTTTTAGGACTGGGCAATATATCAATATTATATCAGTATATGTGGCTAAATATCGTCTTAGATTTTGGATATCCAGGACTCGACAGCTAGCGTGAAATTAAACATTTAACAGCCGCTGCTTTGATGACTCAGGCTCAGTAGCTTCTATGTAGCAACAGCAGAAATTGCTGTAAGAACAGGAACGTCTTTGGTAATATCCTACATAGACATTTTGGATTTGCCTGTTGATTGAAAATAACACCCAGACTGTGCGATCAAACCGAAGCTGACCTCCTTTTAATTTGCTTGCGTCTTTCCAGGAGCCCCCCCGGCCTGCTCCAGCCCAGACGGGTCCCTGTCACTTTGAGGTTAAACAGTTCCTGGACTGTGCCACCAACCAGACTGACCTGAGTTTATGTGAGGGCTTCAATGAGGCGCTCAAACAGTGCAAGTACTCCCACGGTGAGTCTGTAGTGAATGATGGCTGCAGTCACATAATACAGCACTGCTCACAGCAAGCCATGAGCACCTATCGAAAATTGTTATCTTAACGTAAAGACCTGGTTTTGATTTGTATAAAATAATTAATGTAACACACTACATTTGGTTATCCTGGCATATTACATAATATTACATATTGTACTTATGATGTTTGATATGGCAAATTCTCATAAGGAGCTACAGCATCTCCTTGAACATATGTTTAAAACAACATAAGATTTTAGTATGTCCCATGTTGATCTCCTTTTATTTGTTATTCTGTAGGTGTGACATCACTGGTGTGAAGAATGGGCGTCAGCTGTCATGACGGACATATTTCACTAATGAAACATACTGTAGACATGACCACATAACACTTAAATGTGAACTGTGTACCTGTACCTCAGGCAGTGAGATACCTGATTGGTTTTGTTGATTGATGTATGAAATGTTTTTGGGTTGTACAGTGATAAACCTTAAATAAATAGCTGCTATCTACTTGCACTTTCTGTCAACGTGTGTTGTCTTTACTTCTGTCATGTCAGGTTTTCAGCCAAAAATTGTCCTTTACTGTAATATTTATTATAATTCCAATTTCTCAACCATTTAACAGGCAGTCATTTCTTTGTAATGAAGGAAGTGGACCAGCAGAGGAGAACAAGTCCCCATGGCTGGAGATTGGGTTGACTCTGAAGCTTGCTGTTGGTACTCATAAAGAAATTGACCAACAGATCTCATGGTTCTGGACGGAGACCAGTGAAGGAAAATAGAAGCACTTTTCCGGTGATGGCTAGGCGTTACTGCGCAGCCTCCAACTGAGCTTGACAACGTAGTTGTGGTGTGGGCAACGTGTCTGAAAGTTGTAAGTCTTCTGGTAACTGTGCCAAGAGAAATCTCAATCATTCCCAATCAGCAGAGACTGAGAGCGTAGGTATATGTTAGGAGATAACATAGACACAGGCTAATTACTGCTAACTAACATGCTAGTTAACGTTAGTAATTAAACCTAAACGGCTGATTTAAGTCCAAACTGTCAGCAAGCTTCTCCTGGCAATACGGTGATTTGTTGACTATGCAACAGCAAGTCGCGTGGTTATGACACAATCGTTGGCCTATTTTTACAAAATAGTCTACTACAGAGCCATAACGTGAGGTATAAGGTAATGGAGCCTTTTACCCATTGTCTTGTTTCTTTAGAAATAAACAATGCACAAATAGAGTCTTTAAATACTTCAGATGTAGTTATTTGCTGTCAAAGTGGCGCCAAAATGAATGGTCAATGGAATGCTAACGGCGGGTGATGGCTTGGTAGCATTAAAATGGCGCCATAGGGAGCTTTGCTTAGAGAGGAGAGTGTCACTCCCCAATGTGAGGAGAGTGCAGATTTGAGTTGCACATGCTCAGATGTAAACATTTAACGGCATAAAGCATCATACCAGTTGAGAGTCGAGTCACAACGGCTCTGGGCCAGCGCAGAAGTGAGTTGCGCATGCTCCGATTTAAACGGTTTACGACAACTGTCATACTGAAATTTGTGAAATTAAATAAACTTTTCTCATTACAAACAATAACAAAAGATGGGTATAATTTCAAAAACGTTTGGCTATTGTTTGATTACTAGCATTAGCTCATAACACCATTCAACTGACAGTCTTTGTTGAGTTTGATGCTAACTTGTAGCCACCAGTGAACCAACTTCATGAAGTAGGTCCATTTTTACTTTATTGACATTACAGAAGTTTTTTTAAATTATTTTTTATAGGCAAGGCACATTGCAAACATAAGCAGTCAAGTCAATTCTACAACATGATTTGAACATGGAGTACAAAATTGATACATTTTCAAAAAATAAAGAAAAAAAGGGAAAAGAGACCAAGGGACTTAGCAGTTGACACTAAGGAATGAGTTTGCGTAAGTATTCATGAAAAAGTAGGGCTTTTTTCGTTTTGCAACATTTAAAGGATTGTTTAAACAGAATTAAATCATTTAGAAAGGCATTAAAGACGGGATGTTTTAAGAAATCGACATTTGTGTATGACATATTTTGACATTACAGAAGTCTCTTGTTAACATCTTGTATACTACTTGTTGCAAAGTGACGCATGCGCGACTCAAATCTGCACTCGATTTACATTGGGGAGTGACCATAGACATAATAATACGACAATACAATACAGTACCCCTTGGTTAATCTATTGACTGCACATAGCTACATCCGGTTCTGCTTTCAAAATAAAACTGTAAATTCGAGAAAACAAACTGGGTTGCAAATTCGGAAATTAATCAATTTTATTTATTTTTTACTAAAATTGATAATTGGTGTTTTATGTTAGGAGAGAGTTTTGTATCCTATGACTAATGTAAGGCTGATTGTTATCAAGACTGTACAAAGATTGTTCAACTCACTTCCAGTTCTTCAGCACAAAAAAACAGTCTATGGTCTTAAATTTGAAAATATAAATGCCGCCGTGCACTACAAAATAGGAAAACACAGAAGCAGCAGTAATTTGGCTCTAATTTATCGGACATATTTTGAAAGTTACAACCGGAAGAAGTAGGCTACGGAGGTTCCGTGGCTGTCTTGTCACGGGTCTTTCGACCTCCAGACAGACTTGTTAGCGGAGAGATTCCAGTAGATTTAGACATGCCTTTCATCGAGTTACAGAGTAATTTACCGGCCAGCTCATTTTCTGAAGAATTTCTGAAGAAGCTGAGCTCCTGCGCCGCAGCTGCTCTGGAAAAACCAGTGGAAGTGAGTAGGCTACATTTCCAGCTAACGTTATAAGGTTAGAACAAGGTTCCAACCTGCATGTCAAAGCTGCTCTTCTCTTCATTTTGGTGCGTAACCATAAAAGCAGCACATTTGCTTTACGTTAACCCTGTCCTACACTGTTGCATGATAATGTCAATATATCCACATGCATCTCTGTGTAAGACGCTTTAGGTTTCTTATGTAGTTAACACACAAGTAACTTTACATTTATTTGCCACAAACGCCGCTCAATCATTACAGTTAGTTATCGATTCTATGGCAACCCAGCCTGAAGGGTTGCTGCTTTAACTAGCAGTTAAGAATAGATTTTCAGCCTATTTTTCTTTTACTATGCAACAAACTTTGCTCTCATGTTGTCATCGGGTCAAATTTGACCCGTTTTCAGTTTTTTATCACATGGGCCTTCAAAATAAGAGCTGAAAATGTCAACATCAAAAAAGTCAAATAACTTCAAAATGTCAAAAAAACATTTAAAATAAAAGCACCCACAACATTGAAAAAGTGACAAAAATGTTGGAAAAAGCATCATGGTTGACGGGAAGACAACACAAGGGTTAAAACACAATGAAAAGGGCATAAAACTTTGACTTCTAAAGTGCAATTAAGAGGCCTTTTTTTTCCAAAATGGGTCACATTTGACCCGAGGACAACACAAGGGTTAACAAATCTATTGCATGCGCATAGATATAATGAGGATTGAAATCATACAAAAAGACATGAAGAATTGTATCTGCCATAAGAAACGATATTATTATCTGCATTTACTGTCTTGGGAAAATATCCACGCAGCATGTCTATAAAAAGGAAGACAGAATCAGTTACTCTATTCTTGGCAGGCTTTGACACACAGGAGATAACTCTGACCTAGTGGTGGGGAAATGTGCTCACTTTGTCTTTGTTGATATGGATTTGGTGTATTTCCACTCACTCTTCACTCTCTGTTATGTTGATCCATATTTAACATGGTGGTCGTCTTTCAGAGAATGAACGTGGTGGTGAAACCCGGGTTGCCGATGCTGATTGCTGGCTCCAGCTCTTCGTGTGTGATGCTGTCAGTGTCTGCTATCGGTGTGACTGACACTGCTGACAAGAACAAGGAGCACAGTGCCAAGCTCTTTGAGTTTCTGACCAGAGAACTTGGGTTGACTGAAGAAAGGTGAGCTCTGTCTGCACAATATCAGTTTGCGTAACAATGTGAGGACAGAACTGTTGTGTAATAACAAGACCTGTACTTAATCAAAATGTTTTCCTAGGGCTACCTTCAATCACCATGATTTATTCCAACGTATTAGAGTCTGGAGAGGCTCTGGATTAGTATCTTACCTTCTGTCCGTTGTCTCCTCTGTCGCTTATTTTTAAAATAGTATCCTGTATTGTTGTTGTTTGCACACCTTTTTCCACAAGTTATTCCTTCCACGTCATTAATGGACTCGACTCATCCGACTACTTCCTAACTAGTATTAAGCTACACGCTTTAAAACAGTCAAATATCACACGACTAGTTTTCCCAGGTGGCGTAGCAACAATGCAGGAGTTTCATTGTTGCTGGGTAGAACTGACAGGACTGTATGTAAATACTGTACATATCCACACTTGTTATATTTCTTTATTTATATTTCTACTCTGATATTTCTACTATTTGTGCAACTGCAACGCAGAGTTTCCCTTCGGGGATCAATAAAGTATTTCTGATTCTGAACCAAAGATAGCGATCCATTACTGCATTTTGCAGCTGAGGTAACCACACACAGAGGCCTATTATAGCCTTAACGTCCCCTTGTCTCTATGATTCAGTAATTACACTTAGTTTCAAATATATTAAATACATTTATTTTTTCCTAAAACAAAATGCCTGACAAATCTTCTGACTCCTTCCTGCTCCCATTGATTTCAATGCTCTGTCCTTCCTATTATGTTACCAACAGTGAGATTGACCACCTTACCGTGAGTCCCAAAAAATTGTGACCCTCTACTGCGCAGTAACACTTAGCCATCACCGGGAAAGTGCTTCTAATAGACTTCACTGGTTGAAGTATAATGGCGTCGCTTTGGTTATTATGGAACCAATGCAGCTTCGAGGCAAGACTACCAGGCCAGGCCTCCATACTTGCGCAAGGTAACGTAACCAATTTGTTCAGGTCCCATTCCCTGACCAGTCAGCTATCTTAACCTTAACAACTTGAGGCCAATGCCTAATCCCAACCAATCGAGCTGCTTTGTAGTGCGGGACTTGCCTAGAAGTTACGTAGGATCCATAATAACGCATTGTGATCAAACTAGCCAGCGCTGATCAATAATGAATTAAGATCCTGCACTTTGCTTAATTTCAAAGTTTGACCGCAGCTCACAAGCAGCCATTGACACTACGTTAGAGACTCGTTGGCTCTGATTGGTTGTTTTCTTTCGGGCATGGTAGAAACTCGCAAATGCCATTAGGAGCACCAGGAGGAGGCAGAGGAACATGAGTTCCTTCACAGATTATCTGTCTCATGTGCTACTGTCAGGAGTTCCTGAAATTTCAGCAAATATGACAGAATCTTATTTTTTTATAAAAGTTATCTACTAAATAGAAGGGGAGACTTAATCAATTTGCGATTTTTTTCCTGTAGGCCAGGCCTGTATGTTATTATGAAATTAGGTGATGCATGAATTTATATGAATGATGTATTATTATTTTATAAACTACTTTTATTATTTATAGACTATAAATATAGGGGGCATGTTGTACAGTTATCCAGTGTATTTATTAGTGCTGTCAGTTTTACGCGTTATTATTGACATTGACGCAAACCCATTTTAACGGCGTCTATTTTTTTATGGCAAGATTAACATTCTTTTTGGCCTAGCAAACTTTGTAGTTTTTTTCACATGCTGTTGCAACAACTAGTAATGTTAGAAAAACTACAAAACCACACCAGATCTAGCTAGACCGGAAACAAAACAGGCATGTCGCACACACGCCGTTTGGGCTTGACTTTTTAAAAGGGTCCAAATGGTTCCATTGACAAGACCAAAGTGATCCGTGTGTTTTGTCATGCAGCTATTGTATGTGGCTTTTTGGTTTTCTTAGATACAGGTTAGTAGAGTTAGCAGTGCAGGTTTTGCACAACCCCTGACGCTGTGTAGCAAGTTGGCAAGTATCTTACTTTTAATGTGGTTTTCACAATCTGACTACCAAGATTGAAGAAACGCAGCAGGTTCATTAATAAGCGTCCCCTTTGCTATTTTTTTGAGGACTGTGTTTTTTCACTGAGAACCTTTTTGCAGTACTGTTGACAACTTTGCAAGGCTACGGATGCCTTTGTCACCCTCACCTTGCAGGCCATAGTATAGGTCCCTAGAGGGTTTCCCCACTAACTACAAGAAAACATATTTCTGCTGCTGACTGACAATGCTGCATATCTGTTGTGGAGCAGTTTTACTTCAACAGAGAAAGGTTATATAAAAGCGGATGCTGTAACAAATATGTAATAAGATAGCTTCCTCCAGTTTGGACCCTGCGGCTCTCCATTCCCTCAAACTTCTGCTTTGCCAATATGATTTCCAGTTGGAACACAGCAATTCACAGTTGACCAAAGTTAAATCAAAGGCAAAACAGTGCAAACTTAATGTATCTCATCACTGGGTCTGAATCCACTGATGACAGCCTGTGTACTATTAAAACTATTAAAATAAACTGATTGGTCTGAATTGATTTTATAAATGCTGTCCAGTAGTGTTCAGTAGAAACACAGCTCTGGGCTCAGCTTACAGGTCTGGTCTATTTAGCACTAAAATGAGTTATTCATCATGTTTGCCTTCAGGTTAAACTTGGGTTGGCTTTTCAATTAACAATAAACATCAGAACAATATTACACACTTGTTACTAAATGATACATTTCTCAGATGGACTTAAATTCAGCTGCTACAGTATGGCTGAATCTCATTTCTCTATCCCTAGTCCGACCCCTTACCCCTTCCCCTTGGTTTTGTTATGTGTCCTTGTCCTGCTCTTTACCTTCGTTATAATTTTTTGTTTCTAATCTGGCTGCACTCTTTTGGTTTGTAGACAGGCAGAACTCAGTCTTGCAAAATGGACTGTCTTGGTTAAAACTACAACACACATTCGCATCCAAGACACGACAGACTCACTGTGTTTTGCCAAAGGGAATATGGCAGGAAGTGATGAATCATAACTTAAGCTAATTCTTCAAGATTGAGAGCAGCACTCGTTGATCAGCAGACAGCAGCTGCAGGGCTTTCATATTTGAATGATCGCACAGGGTAAATGATTGACAGCTTTGTTCTGATTCCCAGGATTGTTATTGTGTTCCACGCGCTGCAGCCTCACCAGGTCGGGAAGAAGGGAACCGTCATGAGCTTCTTGTGAAAGAATACTTGTGCTAATACATTTCACAATCTAAATCCTAAAAGAAGAAGAAGCAGAAGAAGAATACACTAGATCACTATGAATCACACATTGAAGTAAAGATTAATTCATTTACAGGTACTGTATGTTTCATTTCCAGGTGCACTGTCTGGCCAATATTTTACACATTTGCGGGTCCTAAGCTGTAAAACATAATGTTAACAACTTCTATTTGTATTGATTAAAAGACGTGTTTCTTTTGTAACCATCACTTGTATTACGTGTTACTGAAGAAGACAAATGAGAGTTTGACTCCCTGTTTAATCCAAGCCAGCCACTCAACTAACACCAAACACACTACAGGCTAAATGGCAGTTTGAGGGTATTAAACAGAAATTCCTAAACTTGTTGTTTAGTCAATTTGTCCCCATCAGGTTTGGATGGACGGTTTAGTTTCTTGATGAGATTGAAGCAAGTTCATGGACTGGCATTTGAATACAATCACCTGTAAAGGAATTTCCCCGCTGTTGGATGAATAAAGTATTATCTAATCTAAAAACTATTAGTATTAGAATAATACATGTATTTTTTCTTCTTAATTACATAAAGCAGGTTCATTTGAATAGATTCACTCAGCTAATCCTTCAAATAATGTTCAAAGAATAATATATTTGAAAAACACCATTAATTAATTTATTACTTTGACTTAATGACATCATTTTAGAAGGCTTTTTCTTAAATAAAAAGTAAGAAAAGAACTGCTGCCTCTTTTGTTAATAATGAAATTTTCTACATTAAGCTTTTTAGTAAACACAGATGTCTGTTTAAAATCTGGAGATGCATTGGTGTCTAAAAAAAGATTCTTGTTTTTTGTGTTTATGTAGATTTTCTGCAACGTTTGGTGCAATTTGGCAATTAGAATTTCTGACAATCAAAACTACAGTGTCAACAGCAGATACATCCTAGTTTATAATTGGTTATGCAGGACAACCATGAACATATAATTTACTAATTTGATGTCTGTATTTTATATTCATTTTAATTTGACCACATTGGCATAATGGCTGTTAGAAAAAAATAATTCAAAAATCAATCAGTCAATCATCACATTTAAATCATAGTTTTATGATCTCTCAATTCTACTGTAATGACTAACAGCAGGAACATAGAGAATTCTGAGTTATACGTCACAGGTGAGTCAGATCCCTTCCACTGTTAGTCTAATTATTTCTTAAACCTTTTTTTCATGGAGAACAGATTAAATTCAAAGTTCACAATGTACTCTTTAACTACAATTGGAAAAAAGAAGTGAATTCCTGTCTGCCAGACAGATCCCCAACTCTATTTTCTCAGTTGAAAGTTTATATTACTAACGGCAATGAGAGAAAACCTTAAGATAAGACATAAATTGTGAAAACTAGAGAAAACGCCTCAGAGAGAGGCTGGCCAGTAAAGGGGGCAGGGCTTGGCTCCCACCGTGGACTCGTCTCTTGTGACCCACCTTAGTTAAATAAAGGATCGTTCGTAACTCAAGAAAGTCGAAGAGAGAGCAATCAAGAAGCGAAGATGCCGTTAGAGCTGTACCTGGACCTTTTATCTCAGCCCTGCCGCTCAGTGTATATCTTCGCAAAGAAGAACAACATTCCATTTGAATTCAAGAAGGTGACGCTGATGCACGGTGAGTTAAAGTTGATACTGACTATGGGAAACGGATCAGTACAGGGAAACTGGCATTTACACAATCGGCTGAATACTGACTGACTAAATATTGACTTCCGTAATTTAGAAGGCTGTTTATTCTTAACATGGTTAATAGTACAGTCTAATCATGTCTCCATGATTTTGTAGATTGAAAAACAAAACTTTAGGGGATGATTGTTATAACTTGTAATGGTGATAAATGTGTGAAATTGATAACGATGGGTAGAATTTGAAAGTATTTTATATCGGTTTCCGTTCCAAACTGCTATAATGTGATTCTTCAGTTTCACTTTTCAATTTTCAGTTTCAGGAAGTTTCTTATCCAAATACATGCGTGCTGCGCAACTTGAGTCAGGGCCAGGCGTTCTGAGGAAGAAGAAGGAAGGAGGAAGAGAAATTAGAAATACAAGTTTCTGATCCACACAGCGCAATGCCGAGGTTTATGAGCATGTTTTTCTGCCTCACCCAATGGAACTCATATCCTGAGATGCCAAGGCAGATTAATCAGAAATACTTTATTGATCCCCGAAGGATTAATAATAGGATCACTTACTGACGCAATGCATGTAAAGGCAGATTAGAAACTAGTGTCAAGAAGTCAGTTTTCAAGACATAATTCTAAAATTGGGTCTAGGATAGGCCTTCTTCATCTTAGGCTCGCATTGCCAGACCTATCTCCACAGCCCTGTAGAGTATCTTCAATGTCTGTGATATTTCCCCCCCTCAGACATCGAGTGCTCTTTTCCCATTGACTGCAATAGCTTACATGAGGATAACATTATCAAAAATAAAATCTGTTTTTGAGATAAAACTCGGAGATTTACCACAATACTTCTACCATGAGATCAACATTTTTTTTTTGGAGTTTATTTTCATGATCATTTGATATATCAAGCAAGAATTTGCAGTGGTTGTTTAAAGTGCAGTTTACAATAAAACATTTTGATGCACTACAGGCTCAATTTAAATAACAATAATTCAAAAACACTTGGCTGGGTTGTTTGTGCAGGACAGTTTGAAGATGCGGTGGAGCAATTTTGGTGTCAATTGAGCAAAAATTGTGGGAGGAGCTACTACTTAGTAGTGGACTGAAAAAGTAATTGATTTTATTATTCTTTCACCAAAAAGATAAATGCTCATGTGCAATTTATATGCACAAAAGATCAATACTTGGCGTCTGTGTATAGGACAGTATTGCCACAGAAAATATTGCCCACCCCTAATATTTTGATGCCTTAACCCCATTCATAACCCAGTCATTAGATGCTTAAAATAATACGAAAGAAAACTTTTGTGATGACAAATGACTTGTCTGACAAGCAGTTATAGTATTCTTAGTACCAATAGCTTTCTACACTCAGTCAGTACCAAACATCTTATTGCTGCTGCTGACTTTCCCCAGGTGTGTTTGTGTGTGTTGGTTTCAGGTGAACAGTATGGAGATGAGTTTCAGAAGATAAGCTTGATAAAAAAAGTCCCCGCTCTGCGAGATGGAGACTTCTGCCTGGCTGAAAGGTAATTATTTAAATGTTCTTCAACATCTGACTTTAAAAGGTAATTCCACTGTATAAACCCATGTGTCCAGTGTGGTAGTCATTAGTTATGTTTGCCTCTGCAGCATTGCCATCCTGCTGTATCTGGCAGATAAGTTTAAGACTCCAGCCTTCTGGTACCCAGCTGACCTGCAGCAGCGTGCTCGCATCAACGAGTATCTGTCATGGCAGCACAGTGCTATCCGTGTGCATGGCACCAAGATGTTCTGGCTGCGGGTATGTTCACTGACACCTGTGGTGGTCTCCTATTTGTAAAAGTGTGGCTTTACCTCCAGACTGAAAAACTGAGGAGTAACGTGTTATTCGTAGATGGAGGTTTCCTGCTGCTTTCCATTGTTCTGCTGGTGTGTGCAGTTAGATATGTCAGGGCAGAGCTGCAACTTCCAGGTCTGAAAAGTGAAGCCAATGTGGAAGTGCCTTAAACCTGCATTCTATTTTCTGTTGCACTACTAAAAAAAACATTAAAAACAAGTTCCTTACTGAGGCTATTTAGCAGCGACACCGTGCTTAGCACCGCCCATGACAATTGTGACTGGTTTAAAGAAATGCCAATAAACCAGAGCACGTTTTTCTCCCATCCCAGAATGCTGTGTGGACTAGCCAGACCCTCCTATGCAGTGCTGTGGAGGAAGATCTGGCAAAGCAATACAAATGGGAAAATTACGCTACTTTTCAATTGATTTATTACCTCAATAAGCACACACCGGGTTAGTGACATCATCATTAGTTTCAAGTCTTCTTCAATACAGCATGATTTAGTAAATTATGGTTCCATTTATTTTTAAATTGACTATAAAGCAGGGGATTTTAAAGAAGTTTGTTGTGTCCTATTTCATTTTTCTTTCATACTCATACTCAACAGTGTGAAATTAAATGTGCTTTGCTTCCTGTAAATGTCCAAAAACTAAAGAATTTAGTTGAAGATTATTCTCTCACATCAACAGGAGAGTTTTACATGGAACATTGAGAAACCTCCCTGTAAACACACCAGCAAAGTGAGGACAGAGGGCCAGGAAGAAGTTACTGTCCTAATATGGCCGTTCTCTAATATCCGTCCGTAGGTCAATCAGTACACGGCACAGCCAAATTCTGTAATGTGATAGATGTTCAGAAACCTGGATAAGGTTGATGATATAAATTTTCACTTTCTATTTGTAGGCTATACAATAGCATGTTCAGGTTTCTCGAGCAATTACTAATTCTAAGCATCTCCTGTAATTCAGGAAACACAAAATCCACCAAAGAGAATGTTCTATTCTATCCAGGTATGCATCCTTCTTCTCACATATCATGTTTCTCATTAAGGTAGATAGACAGAAAGGAAAAGCAGTCCAATGAGAGTGACATTCTCTTCACAAACCACTTCAACACAACACAGCGGTTTCTACAAATTCTTTATCATTTTGTAGGTTTTTGTTTTTGGAAACCGAGTCTTGCCGAGGCTACTCCTGAAAAGTGTTTAACAAAACATATAAACAACTCTAACTTAATCTGTACTTCCAATTGATTCTAATTTAAATCTTATGTTTGTGCTGTAGGTTTTGATTCCCAAGGGACTGGCCATGGAGGTCCCACAGGACAAGCTGGACGCAGCCTTGGAGGACCTGAACAACTCACTGAAACTCATCGAAGAAAAGTTCCTCGAGGATAGGCCCTTCATTGCAGGAGATCACATCTCCTTGGCCGACCTGGTTGCCATTGTGGAGATCATGCAGGTAGGCAGAAACACTAACTTTACATAATTTCAAGCATACTTCATAGAGAACAAAAAGGGCAAAACAGCATCACGATCAGTTTCAACCAAATATTCTTTGGTCTAACTCAGCTAACAACATAGAATCCATCAGCACGTTAGCGGGGCATTCACTACAGCGCCTGTTTGTAACCATTACCACCAATTTCCACCAACTGCGGAACGTCTGCGGATCTGCTCCAGAATGACGGCGGTGTCACTAGGTTTCTATTAAAGTAAATGTGTCTATTTCCACTGTCTTCAGAGCGGCTGTGTTCCAACACCATCCCAGCTCTAGCGATCCCTTCGGAGAAGATATGCAGAGCTTCTAGCTCCTCAGAAATTCAGCACACACCAGATAGTGGGGGACAGGAAGTTGATCACAGAAACAAAATAAAACATCCGGTTAATTTTGAAAACAAAATTGAGCGTGCTCACGGCGGATCATGCATTGCACTTCACCTTGAAAACACAGCACAGAGTTGTTTCCCCTCTACTCCTCTGAATGGAAACAAACTGTTGATGTTTTGTGGTTCTATTCTACATGAATTTGCAAGAACTCGAGGGTCCTTGAGACTTCAGCTATCAGTTATGGCCACAGCCATTTCACAACAAATCTGGAGCTGACACGCTGCGGAGCCGATCCGCAGCCGTTCCACAGTTGGTGGAAATCCAGGGTTAGGCTACCAACAACATTTCAACAGACTTCAGCAGTTTAGACAACACACTCAACTGTCCTGTGTTACAGACGTGAACTGACCACAGTTGTCTTGTTCATGGACTCACAGCAGTTCATGACAATCCACGCTGTAGAATATAGAGGAAACACAATGGATATTTTGCATTATTTTTGGCATTTACAAAAATTTGACTTGAAATTCCCAAACAGTAGCCCAACATAAATGAAGTGAGGCCAATAGCTACCTCATTGTAGAAAACAGATTGAAATGCAGTCTTTAAAACATTAACATGTATATTAATAATATTTGCTTGATACTAAAGGGATTGGTTTTAAAATTATCTCTTTCAGCATTAATAAGGAATGATTAGGTTAGAAGTCAGGGGATGGCTGAATAGTTGGCTTATTCCACATTAACAGGCCTTCTCTGTGGTTTTCTCACTGCCAGCCTGTGGGCTCTGGTCTAGATGTGTTTGACGGGAGACCCAAGCTGAATGCGTGGCGGGACAGAGTCCGGGCCGCTATTGGAACGGAGCTGTTTGACAAAGTCCACCAGACCGTCCTTGGAGCCAAGGATAGTATGAAACTGATGGACGCCAGAACGATGGCAGTCTTCAAGCCCAAGGCAAAGTTATTCATCTGAAGAGGAGAAAAATGGTTCAGCCCAAACTATTTGAGCAAAATGCCCTTTTCATTCCTGACAATAAAGAGATTACACATAACATCATGTGGCACTGTTGTTACTTACACTAGATAATACACAGTAGCCATTTTTGTGTGTGCGTGCGCTTGTGGTGTGCAGAGCTGGGCAGTCGAGGCAGTCAGACACAGTTCTAAACTCATTATGTAACATAGAAGAATGTTAAATGGGAGATAACTGCTACACTGGAAACTCCAGTATGTCTGCGTCCACAGTCATCAAACTATTTCCTTAATGCTTCACTGTGGACATAGTAAATGCACTTAATCAGCTGTGTTCAATGTTAGAAGAAGTGTTTTGTGATTTTTGCACCAAACTGCTCTCTGTGTTTGTCTGTTTTAATGATTAGACGTTCACACTGACAATGTGTTTCATTGTATGGCTCCTGCAGTGGGAGATAATGGAGGTGAGGTGTGATATTAAAAGGTTCTATTTGTATTGGCAACGATGGTGTTGCTCTTTAAATGAAGTTCAGAAAGACTGTCCTGGCCTGAATAACGCTCCCATAGGTAGGTTGTTCAAACAGCAATTACGAGATATGTTTACGTTTATAATAACGGCGCCTCTTGTTGCCGTAGCAAATATAACGGGTGCAAAGTAGAAAGTAATGTGACAAAGTGTAACAGAGCCATATCAAACTAGTCAAACAAATACAGGACTTTGACCCATGAGACTGGGGTTCATCAAGTCTCATTTGAAAATAAAAGTTAACTGCGAGTTTGTTTTAACTGGGTCTATGGTATTTTCAGTGTCACATGCTAAACCAGAAGTGAATTGCGTCTGATTTTTACCCAAACCACATGTTTTTCTAAACTTAACTAAAACTAAACTGACCAAATCGATCAATACATACCTTAGCTTGTAGGCTACTAATGCAATATGTAATATATTTTAAGGTTATTTAATATAAATGACCACAATGTAACATATGTATGTACCAGATGCTAAGGAAACATGCTAAATTGAAAAACTATTTTAGTATTTTCTCCTTTTGAGATATCCGTGACGGAATGTGTGTTAGTGTTTGGGTTGTGTGTTGGTATCAACTGCCTATTAAATATACATGTAAAAACGCAAACCCACAGCTGTAGTAAGCCTACAGCCATGAAAACCGCACTCAAACGAATAGGATCAATGGAGATAGATTCATTCTACCCGCACTAAAATTGGCCATCTTTCTAAACTGTTGCATAACCAGACACAAGGTTAAACAAGGGTAAATATTGGAGCTGCATTTAAAAGGTGCACTGAGTTGACTAATTTCCTCCTAAACAGCTAACTGCTAACATAGGATCCATGACATATGCCAGAAACTGCAAGTTTGACTTCCTCATAATGGAAATATGCAATTTAACTTTGGCCCATAGCCTGATTTGTTGGTTTTGGACACAGTGTTCTCCACAGTTTGCTTTGCAATGTAACATGTAACATTATGTTATTGTGGCTAACACCAGCTTCAAGGTTATGATATGTTGGACAGTAAAATGAGTCCCACTCTCTAACTAACTGGCATGCAACCATAATGTGTAATGTAGTCACTGTAAAGTGTATAGACAAGCTGTGTGTTGGGTCTGGAACCGTAGTACCGACAATCTCCCACCTGTCGAAATTGTTCCCCCACTTATGTTCAGCGGACGTAGCCAACAGACGGTGACGGTGCCCTTGGTACAGACAACCGAGAGGTCGCAGTCTTTTTAATCGGCTGTTGCAGTGACGTTAAGCTGAGAAATCAGTCAATTCCATTCAATTTTATTTTATTTATTGTATCAATTCATAACAAGAGTTATCTTGAGACACTTTACAGATAGAGTAGGTCTAGACCACACTTGGTCCCAGACCAAGGACCCAACAGTTCTAGTCCCTCCAGAGCAAGCAACAGTGCGACAGCTGCAAGGAAAAACTCCCTTTTAAGAAAAATCTGGGACAGACCCAGGCTTTTGGTAGGTGGTGTCTGACGGGCAGGTTGGGTTGAATGAAGAGTGGCCATAACAAAAAATAGTAGTTTGTAGTAGTTCTTTGTAGTAGTTCATGGCATAGCATGGCACTGTGCGCCATTCCAAGACACAGCAGGACGTAGCAGGGCACCGCAGAGCGTGGTAGGATGTAACAAGTCATCTCAGGATGTGTAGCAGGACCACGGCAACAGCTGCAAACATGATTTTGGAGCCTCCCTGATCCAAGGAAACATGCTGGAGGAAAAAGAACACAAGGACTCCAGTGAATCACTCCCCAGAGCTAGGTTAGTAACAAGCATTTCTGGGACATGGATGCACACACATTGAAAGATAAAGGAGAGAGGAGCTCAGTGTGTCAAAGGAAGTCCCCCCGGCAGTCTAAAACTATTACAGCGTAATTAAAAGAGACAGGGTATAGAGAGGAGGCTGGTCAGGCTAGAACTATCCCCTGCCGGATCGGGCTGTACTGGCCTGCTTCCCTCTAGTTTTATTATTGATTATATAGTAGATGAATCTGACGACTATGACGAGAAGCAGGTGGGCCAGGTTAGGCGGACACTGCGACTCATCACTCCCTAACTATAAGATTTATCAAAGAGGAGAGTTGTGAGTTTATTCTAAAATATGGTGACAGAGTCTGCCCCCGAACCCAGACCGGAACAGTAGAGGAGTCTGATAGCTGATGGCTCTGGCTCCCATTCTGCTTTTAGAGACTCTAGGAACCACAGTAACTCTGCATTCTGGGAGTGCAGTGCTCTATCAGAATCAGAATCAGAAATACTTTATTGATCCCCAAAAGGAAACTCTGTGTTGCAGTTGCACAAATATTAAAAATATAGAGTAGAAATATAAATAAAGAAATAAAGAAATATAAAGAGTGTGGATATGTACGGTATTTACATAGTTAAAGGAATGTTATTATTATACAGTATTTACATAATTGACATAATTAAGGAATTGCAATGGTGAAAAGTAAAAGTAAAAGTAAAAATAATAATAATAATAATAATAATAATAATAATAATAATAATAATAATCTAATAATAATAATAATAATAATAATAATTGTAGCAGTTGAGTATTGCTCACATTTCAGGCCAGTGTTATTGCACAAAACAGATAATACAGCTAATATTGTCCAGTTTCAACCTCTCTAAGTGTCTGTGTCAGACACTTAGAGGGAGGCGTTATAAAGTTTGATGGCCACAGGCAGGAATTACTTTTTGTGGCGCTCTGTGGTGCATTTAGGTAGAATGAGTCTATCACTGAAAGTGCTCCTGTGATTTAGCAGCAAGCCATGGACTCACCAACAGAGAGTCCAGATCCACCCCCACAACGTCACTGGCCTTGCAGATCAGTTTGTTGAATCTGTTGGCGTCCGCTACCCTCAGCCTGCTGCCCCAGCATGCAACTGCAAAGAGGATAGCACTGGCCACCACAGACTCATAAAACATCCTCAGCATCGTTCTGCAGATGTTGAAGGACCTCAGCCTCCTCATAAAATAGAGACGGCTTTGGCCCTTCCTGTAGAGGGCTTGAGTGTTCTTGGCCCAGTCCAGTTTATTGTCCAAGAGCACTCCCAGGTATTTGTAGTCCTCCACAATGTCCACATTGACCCCCTGGATGGAAACAGGGCTCACTGCTGCCTTGGCTCTCCTTAGATCCACCACCAGCTCCTTAGTCTTTGTCACATTGAGCTGTAGATGGTTCTGCTCACTCCATGTGACAAAGTCCCCCACCACAGCTCTGTACTCAGCCTCGTCACCCTCGCTGATACATCCAACCACAGCAGAGTCATCAGAAAACTTCTGAAGATGGCAAGACTCTGTGTGGTAGTTGAAGTCTGTGGTGTAGATGGTGAAGAGTATGGGAGAGAGGACAGTCCCCTGCGGGCCCCCGGTGTTGCTGACCACGCTGTCTGACATACAGTGTTGCAGGCGCACATACTGTGGTCTGCCAGTCAAGTAGTCAACAATCCAAGACAAGAGGGGGGATCCACCTGCATCGCTGTCAGCTTCTCACCCTGCAGGGCCGGCCGGATGGTGTTGAAAGCACTAGAGAAGTCAAAAAACATGACCCTCACCGTGCTCGCCGGTTTGTCCAGGTGGGCGTAGATGTGGTTGAGCAGGAAGATGATGCCGTCCTCAACTCCCAGTTGGGGCTGGTGGGCAAACTGGAGGAGGTCTAGGAGAGGTCTCACCATGGGCCGGAGCTGTTCCAGAACCAGTCTCTCCAGGGTCTTCATAATGTGGGAGGTCAGTGCCACGGGTCTGTAGTCCTTGGCGTCACTGGGACATGGCATCTTTGGCACAGGAACAAGGCAAGATGTCTTCCACATCACAGGGACCTTTTGGAGACTAAGGCTCAGGTTGAAGACGTGGTGAAGGACTCCACATAGCTGAGAGGCACAGGCTTTGAGCACCCCAGGATGGATACCATCAAGGCCTGCAGCCTTATTAGAGTGGAGTCTGGTCAGCTGTCTTCTCACCTGGTCAGCAGTGAGGCACACAGAGGTTACAGGTGGGGTAGAGGGAGGGGGAGTCAGGCTGGAGAGAGGTGGGGTAGGGGAAGGGGGAGTCAGGCTGGAGAGAGGTGTTAACCTGAGGGCTAGAGGAGGGGGGAGTAGGGATCTCCCAGGAGGAGGGCGAGGGACAGTGAGGGGGGGAGGTGGGAGTAGTGGGGTTGGAGGTGAGACAGCAGTTGTGTTAATGGGGGGATGGGCAGGGGCAGGAGCATCAAATCTGTTAAAAAACAGATTAAGTTTGTTGGCCCTGTCCAAGCTGCCATCAACTCCTCTACTGCCAGTCGGTCTGAAGCAAGTGATGGTCATGCCGCTCCAGACCTCCCTCATGTTGTTCTGCTGGAGTTTACGCTCAAGCTTCCTCCTGTACTTCTCCTTGGCCTCCCTGATTTTAACCTTCAGGTCCCCCTGAATGGCCCTCACCTCCTCCTTATTCACGTCTCTGAAAGCCCTCCTCTTTGCATTCAGGATGTTCTTGATGTCCTTTGTTACCCACGGTTTGTTGTTTGGGTAACACTGGACAGTCTTTGCTGGGACATTGCAGTCCACACAGAAGTTTATGTAGTCTGAGATACACTCAGTCTGCCCATCTATGTCCTCTCCATGTGGCTCACAGAGTGCATCCCAGTCTGTCACCTCAAAACATCCCTGAAGTGTCTCATAGGCCTCCCCCGACCATCTCCTCACTGTCCTTGAGGTCACAGGTTGCCTTTTCACCAGAGGCACATAGCAGGGGTTGATGTGAACCAGGTTGTGGTCGGATCTGCCCAGTGGGGGGAGGGGGGAAGAGCTGTATGCTTCCCTGACATAAGCATACAGCAGGTCCAGGGTCCTCTCCTCTCTAGTATGACAGCTCACATACTGGGTGAAGTTAGTGTGGTGGTCATGGTGACATGGTTGAAGTCACCCAAGATCACTATGAGGTCACTATTACACGCCGACGTTGGGTTGGCAGAGGGCGGAATGTAAACAGCAACGACAATGGCATGTGAGAATTCCCGTGGCAGATAATATGGCCGGAGTCCCACAGCAAGCAGTTCAATGTCAATCATTTATGCATGCTTGAAGTTTAGCTAACTGACTGGTTTCGTATGGCTTGATTGATTGGTATAATTGGGTGACAGGTAGATAGCTTAACTGAAGAGACCCTTGACATTAATTGTTGAAGGTCTATAGGACAGAAGCAGTCTAAGTATATGTCAGATCTTGTCGTTCTTTCTAGTGCTACTGCGTTTAAAGGAGAACCATTAGAAATTGTGAGCAAAAGGTGATGAATTTTATCTCTAAATGTTATAACTTTATCATTAAAGAAGCTCATGAAGTTGACACTACTCAGAGCTATAGGAATAGATGGCTAAATAGAGCTGTGACTATCTGTCAGCCTGGCTACAGTGCTGAAAAAAAACCTTGAGTTCTTCTTATTTTCTTGTATTAGGGATGAGTAATCTGGCATTTCTGAGGGCCTTCCAATACATTTTCAGATTGTCTAGACAATCTAAACGAGATTCTTCCAGATTGGTGGAACGTCATTTACTTTCAAGTTTTCGCGAGATTTGTTTTAATTTGCGTGTTTGGGAGTGCTAGTTTCCTAATTTTCCATTTATCAGCACTTGGGTGGCCCGTTTTGGCACTCCATCGGACATCTCCTCTGACCGGGGCGCGCAATTCGGCCACCGGCTCTGCCCCCACCCCAAAACCCGCCCACTCCCGAGCCGCCCACCCTGTATGCCCCACGCCCGTGTCATGACGAGGCACCAGCCGCGGTTGGGCCCTTGGGGACATTTACAGCTTAGACGCATAAATACCTCCAAAACAGGTAATGATTTTATCTTTGTAAACTTAAAATGGAGACATTGTCCCAGGGGCGTCATCGGACCTAGAGCTGCACTGGGGCACAAGCCCCCTTAGGGGGGTCCATGGGTATGCTCCCATTGTCTATTATAACGTTTAAATGCCTCAATCCGGTGCACTTTGAAAAGAAATTCAGAGGTTAGACTTGATTATTCTTATCTATAGATGAAAATATTTGTGCTGTAGCCTGAACTATTTTACACTTGAAAATTTTAACCATGCACACAGGTGGAATAGTTTTTTTCTTCATATTTTTGCATTAAGGTCACTAGGAAGCATATCAGTATAAATATATATACTGCATATTCATATTTTTAAGTGGGATTGTCTGGAATCTATATACAGTTCATATAATAACCACTATGGTGGGATACTCTGGCTAAGCAATTTACAAAAATGTCTGTGCTGACATAAAGAGTTTACATGAGAATACATTATTGCATCTTGTCTTTCTAGCTTTCCTTACTGTATGCACTTTTAACTTTTTCTTGTCCTCCACTGTTCACTTGTATTCCTTTTCTTATGTCTCTTCACTCTTCTCTCCCTTAGTTTCTCACTCTCTTCTCACTGCCCTTTCTTGCTCTTATCTATTTCACTCGTCTTCCAGTCCAGTCTTCCACCTGTCCTTCCTTTCCACTCTCCCTACAAGGACCAAAACGCAACCATCTGACTGATTTTGTGAACTAATTACTGTCAGTCCTCAATTCCTGCTAAATAAATAGCATGTTAAGTATGTTAATAATGTTAAGCAATGACATTTCAGAATCAACCTACACATAATTGATGCAAGAAAATGTCCGTGTTCAATGAGAAATAGGCAAGCAATATACTGTATTGACAACAACAATGACAAATGAATGGCAAGGGAGTAGGATCAGCAGTTTTGTGATCAACATTTTCTCGCTGAGCCAGCCAACCAGAAGTCATCGCTGACAGGCTGGCAACCTAATGCAGCTGTCACAAGTTTGTGATTTATAGTTTAAATTTTAAGTCTGCACTTTATTAAGTGGTTTCATTTCATTTAATGTCAAGTTACTAAGTAGCCTACCAGGTAGGTAGGTAGGTGGTAGCTAGTTCAAGTGAAATGTCATTATAGTACAACTGTGTGTACTGTATGTACAATAGTAGTTTGTTAATAATGTTAGCAATAGCTTTTGCAAATTGTAGATCATACATAGCCTACACATATTGGTTAAACATGAAATAATATATAACATGGACAATAACACTTAGGCTACAAGAACACCTTTGGTTTACCTGTCCTATGAGATATTGTGCTTCTCATAATGTTAACATGAATCGAAAGCAAGTTATTTGAAAGCTTGCTAAGCACTCAGCACATTTCAGTTAGCAACAATAATACTTGTCAGAGCTAGCTGGCTGAATGAATGAATGAATGAATGAAGCCCACTGTAGCTGTCTTGCAAAGGGCAAAGGTTCTTTTTACCACGCTGCCAGAAATATGGGCATTCTAGAACATCTCTGAGCTCTGAGCAGCGCTTGCTATGGGCTATGGTCTTGAGCCTGCGTGTGCGTGACTATACATTGGTCAGTGTTTTCTTTCTTTCATTCCAATTTCATGTCTGTCAGTCACAGTGAAAACCGGGGACATCTCCAGCCAGGGACAGGTCACCGGAACCATTTGCATGTGTTTTAAAACACACACACACACACATTATATTTAGTTATGTAGCCACATGTCATCATCGTATTACTAAAACACAATTTCAGAAGGTACAATGGTCATATGTAGGCAGCGTGAAATGGGGAACCACACACACACACACACACACACACACACACACAAGCTGAAGCTCTCAGAAAAAACATCAGTAGCAGAGCTTTGATGGAATTCATGGTGAGATTAAAAACCAATACTTCACAAATATTTGATCAGCATCAAGGTCTAACTTGGAGTCACTCCTGTTGTTGTGCAATGTAGGACAAGCCCATTTACATTTATTCATAGAACACCTCGGCGGAATGCTGGACCCTCTCTTATTATTAGCCAACTTATATTTATTTTGACTAATTAGGGTCTAACCTTTGATTCTGCCAAAATATTTATGCACGTCATGATTTTTTCACACCTCAGTTATTGTGCTATCTCGTGGTTGCAGGCAAGTCCACATGTGACTAAACCATTAGAGAGGCTCTACAATCATGCATTGAAAATACTGGACAAAAGGCCAACCAGATAACATCATTGTCGCGTCCTGAGAGACCTGAACATGTTAAGATTTGACAACTACATTTGTTACCGCCTGACTCAAAGCACGGTAACAAAAAGGGAGGTCTCACACAGATAATGTAACCAAAAGTAGTTTATTCAACTAAATACCTAATAACATAACTTAACCCAACCTGAAGGTAACAGTGGGGTTTGTAAGTACAGAAGACATCAGTTGTGTTTGCCACGCATGGTTGAGTGAATAAATGAAGTGAAGTGTGTTGTAATATGTAGCAAACCAAACAAAGGACAAAATGGTGGAGGCTCCAGTAGGACCAGCTGAGAGAGAGTGAGAATCCCTGTTAGAGAGCTTGTTATGTTTGTTTAAACATAAGTTAGAAAACCTGTTATGCTTAGAACTACTAGTTTGTGTGATGTAAGTTCATATATGGTTTGATTATGTTTTCATTTGACAATGTAACCAGCTTCACTTTTTGAATAAAGAGACTGCTCTCAGGGGAAGATTTTAGAAGTTGCTCTGAGGTTTCAGAGGTGACACAGAGGCTTCCCTTGCACCAAGTACACTTGTAATTTGTCTCCTGTCTTCTGTTGAGTACTGGAAAGAAAGTTTTGGTTAACGAACTGTGGGTAATTATCAGAAAACCCAACACTCCCAAAAGGGCAGGCCTTTATGCCTTCTGTAGGCCACGCCCAGTTGGCCAGGTAAAGACGACCCTCCCAACTCACCTTCCCGCCCACTCTCAGCACCTGAAAACAAAAAGGAGCAGACATGACAGGCCGGCAGATTGGGAAGGGCCGTCACACATTGCATTTGCAAATTGCAATCTCATCTGGAAGTTTTTACATGAACAGGCAACTCAGGCTCTCTGTGACATGGTGCAACCATTACAGATGTAGGTGTCATAGATAGATAGATAGATAGATGGATAGATGGATAGATGGATGGATGGATGGATGGATGGATGGATAGATGGATGGATGGATGGATGGATGGATAGATAGATTTATTTATTGATCCCAAGATAAATGGGAAATTACGGTGTTACAGCAGCACACGTACATCAGGCACACAACACAGAATATAAATATAAATCAAATACTAGGAAAAATATACATACATACAATATACATGAAATAATAATAATAGCAATAAACTAAAAGAACAAATATTTGAATATATACAGAATGGAAAAACCAAAATGTGCAACTGCTTAAATAATGCTAAAATGTATGCTAAATGTAAATAAACCAATTGTGCATGTTTATGTGCTTCATGTATTTTAAATTGTGGCAATGTTTAATGTTTGTTTTCATGACCCTTCTAGAGATGGGCATTGGAAATTAGCAATAAGTATAAATGCTGTATGTGTTTACATTGGAGATTTGTTGCACACATATCTATGTCTAAGCATCTGTCCCTATTCAAAGGTCAAAGGTCACTAGTTTTTCATGGATAAAATGCTTCTGTGCTCTTTTGGTCTGTAAAACACAAACTACAGTAACATGAGTATGAATGTGCTGTTATATTGTTGGACAAAAATAACCAGAAGACCTTCCTAACCAAATACTACAATCTTTCCAAAAAGTTGAAACAAGCATCAAGTCTGCTACTTAGAAACAAAGTGTACAATTGTCTGAGGACACACATCTCTTAGCTGACTGGAGCACATTCCCATGTACAGTAACTGATAAGGCCTTTACAGGTGTTGTTCATGGCCATTACACGGAAATATTCCAGATATCAAGTTGGATCTTGTCTCAGTGCATGATTGGATGATCAGCCTTGTAAAGTGAGAGGTTTCGTCTGAATATGTGCATCTGTAGCAATGGAGTTCATTATTGGCATTATATTGCAGTGTAGATTATTACATTTCCTTATGTTTTGGAAGTGTTTCACTCAGATTAGGCGGATTAGCTGACGCTTGATGCAAACAACACCTACCACTTTACTGGTACATCATGACAGCAGCCTGGATCTGATTCAAACATTTCTTTCAAAATCATTTCAGTCATGCATCAGCTAACGACTCAGCCTAACCTGTCACAATAGTTCTGTGTGTGATGGCTAGTGTAAAGGAAGAAGCACATACACTTGGGATTGTGTCCAGGAGCATGAGCTGGTGCTTCAATGGCACAATAAAGGCGGGGTCATACCCATTTACCAATAATAATAATAATGTATACTATATTAATCCCACAATAGATGCATAGATGCAGGTACAAATAACAGTATATTACCAGTTGTATGCTTGAAATATGGTTTAAATTAATGCTCATTAAAGCCAAATCAATCCTGATAGAAATGGATGGCTATTATGTGGCTATGCATATAGTATTGCCTCTAGATGGCAATAGTAACCTAATGACTGAAACCGATTTATGTTATTGCGCTCCAGTCTGAAGCCAGATCATGCTTTTGAAGTTACATGCATGTTACATGCATCAGCATCTCATTTCTTCTGTAACACCACTGGTGACATATGTGGAAGTTAATGATAATGTTAGCACAGTATTAACTAGAGGTCATAAGACCAATTTTAAGTCCCTTTTAATGTAAAGTAATTACTTTTTTATGTCCACACAATGTACCTTGGGCTTTGAGTGCTTGGTATTAATTCCATTACTAAGTTTGTGTTGATTTACAAAATCAGGGTGTACCAAGGTGACCCATTATACTTTTTCATATTTTCTGTCATATCTTTAATTTAATTTAATTTTAAAAAAAAGCTCATTTTTATAGATTCCCATTTATGAAATTACAACTTTTTCTACAACCCAGTTTGTTAGAACACACTACATACATGCCTGAAATACACACACACACACACATGCTTGGGTCCTATACATGCACATGCAGAGATGTCAGAGTGAGTGGGCTGCAACTGCTGGACAGGTGGGGAGCCTTGCTCAAGAGCACCTTGGCTTGGATGCTGCACAACAAAAGCCTGGACTTGTGAATTTTATGAATTTCTCAGCTAATCGTAATCTGTAAAATATTGATTTTGCAACAACTCCTTAAGTGCTATCTGTGTGTGTGATCCAACCTGCTCCTTCCTTAAAAACTTTGGATTTATTTTAAAATTCTGCGCTTTGTTCTAAAAAAAAAAATAGCATATGTTTTAAAATTACTTTTAACTGATCATCGTTAAATTATTATTGAAAATGTTGTAGTATTTCTATATTATGTTTTTAAATTAATTTATTTCATTATTTTCATCCACGTACCACTAGATGGAGTTCCCGTACCACCA
This sequence comes from Percina caprodes, assembly GCA_013375575.1. NCBI lineage: Eukaryota > Metazoa > Chordata > Actinopteri > Perciformes > Percidae > Percina > Percina caprodes. The sequence continues at coordinate 128,592 of JABXJD010000905.1, forward strand.
GTGGTACTAGTACCACAGTTTGAGAGGCAGTGCTGGGGACAAAGTACACACTGCGATACACTGGTAAGAGCAAATGGTTTAACCATGTATCAACTAATTTAAATTGCTTACGTTACTGTATTGTGCCAACAGTAAACTTCATTTAATACTGTATGTGGTGTTTTCCCTTGAGGTGTGCAAATGTTCCACCGAAACAAGTTCCTTCCCCAAACAATGCAAGACTACATCTTCCCTTACTTCACCCCTACCCTACACCATTGCTGCATACCCCAGCCGTTGTCCCATGAATCTCATTCTATTTCTATGCTCCAGACTGCTAAACTCAAATAATAATAAATCAACCAGGACTGAAATCTTAAAGATTACCCCTTTATATACTTTGTAGATGTATAAACTATGGTCTGGAGTCTGGTCCTTTTCATGAGCATCATATTGTCTGAATTGTGCACATAGTTCCATGAATTACACATATGATGTTCATCAATTTAAAAGGCTACTCACTCCAAAGTCACATAAGTGATGTCCAACTGAAGCTGCAATCAAGCAACGAGTGTTGTTCGTTCACATCAGGATAATGTTACATGTGGAATATGCAGTAACTTAGCTATTTAGCTAGTGACCAAGCCAAACAGCAAGCTAGGTGACGTAAATTGTGCAAGATGACATAAGATGAGCGGTTTCACACAAAACTAAGTGGTACTAGGACAAACTAAAGACTTTATTCACATGCAAAATAATCTTTTACATTGACCAACATTATTCATGTCTCTCAACCTTTGATGTATGTTTTCTCTCATTTGGTGGATGTAGCTCATGCATTCTATTCAAGCCAACTTTTTATAAGGAAAACAACTTACAGATTTTTTATAGTTTAAGAATGCAGTTTATTATACTCTTTAGGCGGATAAAGCAATATACAGTATATTATGGGGTGGTGATGGCACAGTGGATATGACACATGCCTTTGGTGTGGGAGAACTGGGATTAATTCCCCCTGCGATACATCAACCAATGTGTCCCTTAGCAACACATTTAAACCATAGTTGCTCCAGATTTGGATTAAAGTGTCAGCTAAATGACATGTATTGAATACAATCAACAATCACAACCCCTACAATTGCCTTACATTACAAACTGCTCAAGTCAGGAGGAGCACTGCCCACACTGTGACGACTAGCAGGTTGGATTTATCTGGCAGACGAATGGGTAGCTTGCGCTGCAGCCGTTATTGGACCAGCCCTTGGACGCTGCAAAAATATCAACATCATCAGCACAATGACATCAATCAAGTTGTATTAATGTATGATCAAGTGTTTGTTTTTTTCATGACAGTTGACTGTGTGTGGGTTTTCTATTCTTACTTTGAGAGTTGACCTGTAGGCACTGGTAACTGGAAATGGAGCTCATTGATCCTGGGTTGCTGTAGTCAAACACTGAGCCATCTTCCCATCTCCACAAACCCTGAAGGAAATCATTGTTACAGTCCCCTTAGTACACTTTTAGTTTAGTAGAATTAAAGCATTTCTGATTAAAAAACAAAGACTGCATCAATTTTCACAACGAATGTTTCAGTTTTCTAAAAAAAAAAAAAAACTGAATGTAATGCCAACAGAATAATTTGAAAATTACTAAAATCACATTTGATGTTTTACAAAATGAATTTCCAACCAAAACTCTATTTATAATGTATGAGCTGAAAATTGAAAACTTCCTAAAAATGTAATTTAAATTGAATACAGTATGCACAAACTATGTTAATCTACTTTGATTGAATGATTGGTTAAATGTTTATAAAGAGTAATTTTTTTTCCTATTTGGATCCTATTTTACCATGCATTGGTGTCTAAGTGACTAATGTAAACAAAAATCTGGTCTGGTACTGATTGAGAGCGCTGTAACCGGGCTGCAATGTAACCCAAGAGGACAAATGTGCACCGTCCCTTTTGTCCACTAAAAGTTCTGTTTTCTCTACTGACAGGCTCAGATTATTACTCTAAGTGTCTGACAACATTATGGAAAGCATTCCTATAGAGACAGACCTTTTTGATAAATAGTAAGATCCTATCTGTTTAACCGGAAACAGCTTTAATATCGCCATCGCCAAACCCACCAGACTCTATGTAAATAAACAATACTTTTAGAGTATATAGAGCCAGCATATTTCCGTAAATGGGTAAGTTTTTCAGCTAAAACAGAGTGGGGATTGTTGGAACAGTGAAAGATGAACCAAGTAGCCTTTAACAGTTTTATTTTATTTCTTTAGACATTAAATGAAGTGTGTCTCACAGTGATAAAATTATTGTATATTTAAATGGAGGCTGGTGGGATTGGCTATAACGATTCCGGGGATGATGAACAAAAAGGATGTTATTCTAACAAAAAGGTCTCTGTAGGGTTCCTTTCCATAATGTTGTCAGACACTTGACTAACCTGAGCCTGTCACTTTTAGTGGACGGAAATTAAAGGTGCGCAAGTGCCCATTAATGTTAATCTTGCTTAAGATTAACCATTTCCAAAGATTGTTGCTCCCATCCCATTAGTCACTTAGACACAAAAACATAAACAATGGGCCCAGGTTGAAAAAAATGAAGTTCCCCTTTCAAGAGAAAAAAGAATATGTTGCAGTCTAAAAATCACTCAGAGGGAACCAAATGTCTTCTAAAATAAAGGATTTTTAAATGTGAACAAACCTGGAAATAGTAACCTCCAATCCATGCTAAAGTGTGGCCCCCAGTCTTGACCAGACGCTGGAGGAAATTATACTCCATGATGTTGTGGACTGAAGCTAGACTGCCACCAAAGCTGGCACAATAGCTCTGCAGGACAGGACAAGAGGAAAGGAGGAGTTTTTTTTTTTACATTTTTTATTCAAATCAATGTTATACTGGACTGTTTATAATAATAAACTATGTAATTACCTCTGCATTGCTCCAGTGATAATTAAAGTTGGCTAAGTAGTAGCAGTTACCACGGAAACTATGCCAACCATCAAGGCAGAAATCAAAACGGGCTGGAACAATGAGGAAAGAAATCAATAATTACAATCAGCACTAAATATGATATTTTTTTTTACTCGTTATGTTATTTTTCTGCAGTATCTCAGGACAGAAATTAATGTGAAGTTAAGTTGGGTTCTTCTTGTCTTGCTCCAGATGTTAATGTGAAGTCATGTGATTTTCTTACCTTGAGGTGGAACAGGTTCTCTGCTATCAGCAACATCAGTATCAGCCTCCATCTCTGTAAACCCAGCAACAACAGGTTTGTTTTAGAAGTGCAATAATGAATTGGTTTGAATCATTGTTCATGAAAAGAAAAAAAAATTCTCTGATTCAGCTTAAATGTGAATATTTTCTTTTTTGCTCCTCTGTGTCAGGAAACTGAATATCTGAGTTGTGGAAAAACAAGACACATGAGGACACTTTGGGCTTTGGGGAACATTTTTCACCATTTTCTAACATTTTACAGACCAAATGATTAATTGATTGATTAATTGAGAAAATAATCAACAGATTAATCAACCTAGTCTTTAAGGTAAACTGATTTATGTATTCTTTGTGTAAGATTCAATTCACATTGTTTTGTAATTTCAGACAAAGCTGGATAGAAATACAGAAAGTAAAAAAATGTAAGGGATTAGTTTTTATCATATTGATATCACTTTCCTGTGCTGAGAATCCCAAAATGTGGCAGCACTGATACCTGTATGAGCTTCCAGGTGATACAGAGCAGCAGATTGGTTTACTGCTACATGATGATTTAGGTTAGAAAGTTCAGTCTCACTGTGGTGTTCCCTTCTCTGAACTCGCCAAATTAAAAGTTTTCCTTCAGCTAACATGGAAATTTCATTCATGATTCAAGAAGAAACTGTGATGATGCACAATGCTTCATGTTACAGCAACAGTATCTGAAGTGACGTGACCACATTCTTGTCTAGAATCTGACTGTTCAACTTGGAAAGTTTCAAACAAAAAGCTCCAATACCTGATTTTGGTGAAGGTTTGTTTTCCTGTGGGACTGCAGCAGCCTCATCTAGAACCACTGAGAGGAAAGAACGGCAAAGATAGTTCTTAGATCAGTGTTTTACAGTTACAAAGGAATGTACTAAACAATGTCACACAGATAATATTTCCTGTTGTCCCTAAAACCCAATGTTTTAAAGACCCCATTTAATCAATTTGTCCCAAATAGTGTTTTAAAACAGTTGTCATTAAAAGTCCCATACACTAAAAAGTAAGATACCATGTCTTTTTGTATTTTTTATAATTAAACCAGGTTGAGGGGCTTTAATGAGCCGTCAGGACTTCCATACGGTCATGATGTCAATCACAACCATATAGGTAGTGTTGCTACGTTGCTGTTAAAATCATTCCCCAGCCGCAATGACAACGCAGAGACAGTGTCTGTGTCTGCCATCTGCCGGACTTACTAAGAGGATGATAACAACCCGTTGGAAACCACCTCGTGACCTGTGTTTGCGCACATGGACCCTTTTCTATTTGGATGTAGTATATATATGGAACTCTCCACGGTGCGCATGCATGGAGCAGGAAAGACTCTGGACATCTGGTACACACTGTTTATGTGTGTGTTTGTGTGTGTGTCTGTTTCTCCGTGTGGTGTTTTGTCTCCATCCCTCCTGTCTCACTGTTTTTTATTTATTTTTTTATCTCTTTTTTTGGCCCTGGGACACGTTCTCCGTCTCAGTGTACTGTTTTTTTTTTAAATATATAAAAATAAATATAAATTTGATCACAACAATACCTGATTTTGGTACAGGTTGGTTTTCCTGTGGTACTGCAGCAGCCTCAGCTGGAACAACTGTGATGAAAGAACGGCAAAGATAGTTCTTGTAGATCAGTGTTTTACAGTAACCTGCATCAGACTGGCATCACTCTGTCCTTATATATATAGATGAAATATAAATATCATATACATTTCACAATAGTCTAAAAAGTGTTATTGAAATGGTACTTGGTATTTGAGTGTAACAACAACACACACATTTTAAATAGCGCTTTAAAATGTACTCCGCAGCCATTTTCACAAAAAACAAAACAGAAACCAAAAACAGTACAGATATATCAAATACAACGATAAAACAACAATAATGAGAAATAATGACAATAATCACAGATTAAAAGCAGTATTATGTCTCACCTGTTGCAGCCCTGGTGGACAAAGCAGCACAGAGGAGAACAGAGAGGACCAGGAGAATCTTCATGATGAAAGCTAATGAACGGTCGGAGGGAGGTGGATGCTCACAGATCTGAAAACTAGAAGCATTGAAAGGTAAGAGAAAGATATAAACGCAAAATAAAGCAACATTGAAGCATGACGACTTACAGAGAGAAGCAGCGGTAAGGTAAATGTGAAGTGTTCTTCAGGTACCAGACAGGTGAGTGATGACTAGAGTCTCTGTCTGATATATATTTATATAAGCACACTGAATCACATTGATTCATTATCTTGTTGTGACAGAGTAGACAATAAAACATGTGGACTTTGCCTTCTGTGTCAGTATTGAGTTGTGTTGCAGGAAGACAGGACTGTTTTCCCATCAAGGTGGTTTAATAATAACATCAGTCAATCTTATTTGAGTCAATAAAGTGGTGAAATGTCCCAGCAAACGTTTTATTGCTGGTATACACTGTCAAACCTACTGCCTAAACTGGAATTATGAAAACTCAAACCGTCTATGGAGGCCGATTGCTTGGCCTGTGGTATTATTGCTGCTTGAAGCTTTCTCCAGAACCATTGTAGAAATTAACTTACAAGAGGACCCCAAAGCACTTAGCAACCACACTGTGTAGGCCCTATAGCCTACTATTGATTTATTGTCTACTCCTCCTACTAAAATGGTATCACCACATTTACCTGACAGACGTGGCAGATTCAGAATTTACTCACAAAATATCACCATTAAAATGTGGAGGAATTACAGATATTTGCCTTATGGACTGATTAGGGTGCGCCATGTGCCACCCATCCGGCCCATAATCAGCAATTATCTGCGTTCAACCACCAGAACCGGACCGAGTACAGAGACAGACTCTGTGTGAGAGTGGAAAAGGTGGAAAGCAAAGTAAATATGTTTTCCTAAACTACATTTAAGTATTGTCTTTTTTGTCAAGGATATTGCATGTTGATATTGACGTATGTAACACTTCAGCAGTTACATTCGAAACAGGCTTAGTGGCTTAATGTTGATGTATGCATTTGATTCACAGGGTAGTGTTATTAGTGTTAGTCTAAAAGTTAGCAGAACATTTGAACAGCTGAACCCAGGGTGAGCATAGAGGGTAAGTCTGAGTGAGAAAGAAGAATTTTCAGCTCACCGGAAGTTAATACTGTCTATACCTATACCTAGATCTAGTGTCAGCAAAAATACCCGTTGATTTAGTGTCCTCTTAGTGAAATCCTGAGTGAATTTAAGATTTAATGTGATGGGTAGAAAAGGATTCAGCATTATGGCAGCACTTTTCTGCAATTGAAAACGGTGTTCAAACAAGGGCAATTTTTAGCATATTGTTTTTTTAATAAAGACAATTTTGACCCTTGTGTTGACCTCCTAGGTCAAAATCGGACATAAATTTGACATTTTTGTCCTTTTTTGAGACTTTTATTTTTAGTTTTCACTAACACCACCTTACTACCACTAGTTTTACACTACTTTTTGGAATTCATGGTCAATAACCCTCATTTATATAGACTTATACTAAAAAAACAGAAATCATGACTTATTTTGACTAATAGTTAAGATCAGAAGAATGAAAGTGATCAATTGTATTTGCAAAGAGCGTTGTATGGAATCCAGTCCTTTTTTGTGGTAATTTGGTTAAAAAGACACCCATATTTCAGATATAGACATTTTTTAAAAGGGTCAAATTTGACCCGAGGACAACAGGAGGGTTGATCATGGTTCTCCAAAACAGCAGCAATCTCTATTTAAATTATGTAAAAAGAATGTTGGCCCAATTGTAATGTAATGTGGTATCTTAGTTAATAGGAGTGAACAGTAAACTTTGAAAAGAAATACACATTTTGCCCAGAGTTGGAGAGTATTGGTTACTTGAGTAGTACAAGTCAATATCTTATTTCTTTCTTTAATCAAGAAATAAATAATATAATGCTCTGTAATTGAATTGTGCTTTGCATTTTCCATTTAATACAGCAGACTATAATGCACTTCAAGCATCTCAAAGGTTTGTAAAGCCGTGAAATATACAATACAAGAGCACATTATGCATCGCTACTCGCTCACTCCCTCTCCAGTCTAACCCATCCATTTCCCATTAACTTACAGACATCAAAATAAAAGAATATCTGACTCAAGTATTGCAACATTAAGGAAGGACATTATATTGTTCCCGCAACTCTGACTGTATGAGGAAATTACTTGATAGGTGTAATGAGGCTGACTCAGTCAAGGACACAGTTATCAAGACTTCAGCAGAACAACAGAAAGATACATGGGACTTCCTTCTGGAAAGTTGCCCAACCCATTTTTCATTTACAGTTTACTGCACCATCTTTGGGACATCCTCATCATATATGTAGGGAAAGAAGACAAGGATTAAATTAGATTAGATAAGATAAAATTTATTGATCCCAAATTGGGCAATTTCAGTTGTCCACCAGCGTTCTGTACTCTCCCTCCAGTTCATCCCTTATACACCCAACAAATGCAGAGTCATCAGAAAACTTCTTTAAGTGACATGAAACTGAGTTAAGTCTGCGGTGTATAAGGTGAGCTGAAAATGAGAGAGCACATTCCCCTGTGGAACACCTGTAGGCTACCACTCATCACCACATCAGACAGAACACTGTCCACATGGACAAACTGTGGTCAGGCAATCTAGACGAAGCATCAACATTTCTGTTTTGTGTGCCTGAATTGAGGGTGTAGTTGAAATTTGCCAGTTGGGCCACCCATTGTTGTTACACTGCTCTTAGCCGGGCATACCAAGGTGCACCAAAGGGTTGTTTTCTGTGAAAATAGTGAATTTTGCACCATAGAGATAGTCTTTAAACTTTTGTATGACTGCCCATTTGAGGGCCAGAAGTTCCAGCTTAAAGGTGAAAGGTGCTGTAGTTCTGGTCTTGCTCTCCACTGGGTGAGGGCTGCATAGGCAATTACTCACTCTTGTCTCCCTGTACCTGTGCTAGCACTGCTCCCAGGCACTCAAACTGGCAGCCGTATACAGGAGAGAGAAGTCATATATGCCAGAACAGGTGCTTTCAGTAGGGCTTCTTTCAACTGGTTGAAGGCTTGTTGGCACTCTGAAGACAAGCTTATTGGAGCGGTCTTCTTCTCATGTGCAGCAGTACCATGTGTCAGGGCATTCAATGGTGTTGCAATCTTGGAGAAGGCAGGTTTGAAACATTGATAATAGCAAAGCCAAGAAAAGATTTTTGGGCTGGAACTTCAGTCCATGTTGGTGGAGCCGCCGATATACCTCCTACAAGTGGAGCACATGACTGTTGAAATCAGGGGAAAACATCACCAGGTCATCCAGATAAGTCAACCGTAAGTCATTTACCATGTTTCCAAAGCAGCTTTGCTTTAGCCTTTGAAACGTGGCTGGGGTGTTGCACAGGCCGAATGGCATATCTGTTCAAATTTGTATTATTCTTATTGTATTTTATTGTGGAAGGACGGATATAGTTAAGCAGCGGGGTAGAGTAATAATTTGCTGAGTCTTATAAATGACGACCAATCCATGCAGTTCAAAATGAAAAGAAGATACGCTGCTATGGAAAACACTAACCTCCTTCGAGCCAGCGACCTAAGGATCACTGATGTAATCGTCTACAGTCCTCCGCTCTACCAACTGAGCTATCGAAGGAACATGTTAATAGCTTCGCTACTGATCAATTGGGCAAGTCGGCTTAGTGTGTCAGGGCCTTTAATATAACAGTTGAGCCCGTTTGCTCTCTCACGGCAATCACGTGCAGCTCAAAATGAAAACATGATGTACTGCTATGGGGAAAAAAAAAAAAAATCAAGCGGAATTTGAACCAGCGACCTAAGGATCAATGTTATAATCACCTATAGTCCTCCGCTTTACCAACTGAGCTATCGAACGGTAACATGCTAGTGTTATCGACTGATTGGTGGGGGTAGTCGGCTGCTGTTGGCTTGGTCTGTCAGGGTTTTTAATGTAACTGTTACTGTTAAATTTGCAGTCTCCAGGAATCTGATAGACATAGACATCTTCGTAGAACGTGTCCCTGGTGGTCTAGTGGTTAGGATTCGGCGCTCTCACCGCCGCGGCCCGGGTTCGATTCCCGGTCAGGGAACTCATTTTTATGGTTGTCTATTACAAACTGTTTAGTGGACTCTCAATCTTCCGTCACGTTAATATAATACATTTAGACGTAGCACGTGTTTGAAACTAATATTTGTCTTGCATACATTTTTAAGGAATTGAGGGATTAAATACACGTTCGTGGCACCCGGCCCCATTAAAAACAGCTGGGCACAATTCAGAATCAGAATCAGAATCAGAATCAGCTTTATTTCCAGGTATGACGACACATACGAGGAATTTTTTTTTGGAGCATCGTTCGCTCACACTGTGCTTACAAACAAAACAACCAAAAACCCAAATATACACTAATATATACACAATATATACATACTCTAAACAGAAAAAAATTTAAATATGTGCATAGTGCAAGGGTACTGGGATAAATAGTATTATGTTATTATATGAACAGTATGAACATTATGGACAGTTCTAAAATAGGAAATGAGAATGATGAATAAATAACAAATAAGAGAGATGTGAGAATGGGAATGATGAGTAAATAGTAAATAAGTGGAATAATAAGTGGAACCAGTAACCAGGTGCTGTAGAGACAGTGATTACTGGGTTATTGACTAGAATTGACCCTGACACTGTGGGTAGGAAGTCAGCTGTTCATCAGAGAAATGGCTTGTGGGTAGAAACTGTTCCTGAATCTTTTGGTTTTGGCTAACAGTGCTCTGTAGCGCCTACCAGAGGGGAGAAGCTGGAACAGGTTGTGTCCGGGGTGAGATGGGTCTGTAGTGATGGTTCCTGCCCGTTTCCTGACACTGGAGGAGTATAAGTCATGAACGGAGGGCAGGTTGGTACCGATGATCTTTTCTGCTGTCCTAACTGTCCGTTGTAGTCTGCTCCGGTCCTTTTTGGTGGCAGATCCAAACCAGACAAACCAGTGATGGACGTGCAGAGGACAGACTGGAAGATGGCTGTGTAGAAGTGGACCAGCAGCTCCTTAGACAGGTTGAGCTTCCTGAGCTGGCGCAGGAAGTACAGCCTCTGCTGGGCCTTTTTGATGAGTTTGAATTACAAAGTTCTCTGATTCATAATCACCCAGGTGTTGTTTTCCACAAGATTTACGACTGAATACTTACACTGTCAACACTGTAACCTTGTAACCAACTAACCGAAGCAATAACTAATACATCTATTGGTGCAGAGCATTTGTTGATATTTAAAGTATTCTTAATAAGCATTATTCTTTTTGTATTTTATTGTGGAAGGGCGGATATATTTGGAGCAGTGGGGTAGCGTAATAATTTGTTGAGTCTTATAAAACTGTGCGCAATTCCGAGCAGCTCAAAATAAAAACATCACTTATTATTTATTATTTACTCATCATTCCCATTCTCATATCTCACTTATTGTTTGTTTCAAATTGTTATTCATTATTCTCATTCCCTATTTCAGAACTGTTCATAATGTTCATACTGTAATATAATAAGTACCCTTTGCACTATGCTCCACATTTAAATAATTTTTATTAAACCCTTCTTGCACTCATGCCTCTATATTGTTTCTGTTTAGAGTATGTATATATTGTGTATATATTGTTTGTTTTGTATGTGTAAGCACATTGTGATCAACTATGCTCCAAAGAAAAATTCCTCGTATGTGTCTTCATACCTGGCAAATAAAGCTAATTCTGATTTTAAATTTTGATTGTATTAATAAACTGTTACGGCAAAAAAAAAAAAAACAACCCTCCTTCGAGCCGGATTTGAACCAGCGACCTAAGGATCACTGACATATTTACCTACAGTCCTCCGCTCTACCAACTGAGCTATCGAAGGGGCACTGTTCGCTTATTTCTGTACATCTTTGTCTTTAGCCACTGAACATTCAGCTAGCACAATATATAGACTTCCTTCATTTAAAAATTAATCATGTGGACTCCAGCAGTTATATTTGCAATGTACACTTTGCTGTTGACGCTCTCTCACTTTCTTTTCATACCAGCACGTATGATCACCTTTTTCCTTACACCACTCATCCAGAAGAAGAAAACATCATGGAAGGACCTTAAACCGAGTGATGTCCAAATGAAGCGTCATTAAGTGATAATAATTTGTTGTTGTTGGTTTCAGGAAAAAGGCTTGAGGAATGGCAATTAGTGGGTTTTGAACCCTTTGTTGAACAGACAGCGCCATCTATTGGGCTGACAAATAATGAAAATGCTTCACGAAGTTTTAGACGTTTGGACAAGATATCGGCTTCAGTAGGATTAAAAACCGATGAGGGTAAAGAAATTCACATTTAAATAAGGGGCAAAACTAAAATGGTGAATAAAATACCTTACACTATATCTGTTAGTTACATTGCTCACATGGCTTCAGACACTGCACACTACTGACCTTTAAATCCACTACTGACGCTCTTCCAAAGAACTTGAGGTGCAAGTTAATAATTCAGTGGACACTTTTTTAACCCAGAAATAACCAAAACATGGCCAAATCAGACTCAGTTCATCAAGTCAAGAGAAATAGTGATAAAAACATTTATTTCAATTTCTTGTTCGACAATCAGGTGATTTACTCATCATACAAAATCTCTTTTCCCGAGTCATTGTGCAGTGTTTAGGGCCAACAGAGCAAGACAACTGCAACAACACAGAAGGAAATTGTGATTTTATTGTATTTCACAATGTTTAAAATAACAATTTTCATCATGCCACCTGCACTTGAACCATTCAGCTGCTTAAAGAGGGCGGACATAATACTAAGACCACAATGTCCATCAACACATCTGCTACAAAACCTTCCAGGGTCCCAACTGCTGAGAGCTCTGGTAGGCAGGTAAATGCTCAGTGCAGAACTCTAGTGATATCCAAATGAAGCTTTACAATTGGTTGTATTTGTTGGCCCCACTAGATGGCGTTTTGGTTTCAAGAAAAAGACTCAATATGGCAATACAGTGTGTTTTCCAACCTTGTTGAACAGAGTGCCATCTATTGGGCGCAGAAAATAAAGAAAATGCTTCATCAGTCTTCATTTGGACATCAATACAGAACAGTAGCAGGATAGATGATATGTAGAAAATATAAGTATTATTTACTTCACAGAAGAGCAAGTGTATAAGGTTTTGACTTGCTATTGAAATTAATTACATTTCACACTCAAATAAAAGTCTACCATCAAATTCCTTTTCCAAAGAAAAGATGACACAAATCAGCTTAACTTCTTTACACGTTGAAAAAAAGACAATGTATTTAACAATACTGCCTTTGTAAACCAATTGTAACAAATGAAAACAGGTATAATTAATACAACATAAACATACTGAATGAAAAGGCAGTTTACTCTCTAATAGTGTGGAAAGAAATGCTATTAAAAACAAAGGTGTAACTACATTTCATAATAAAATAACATAATAAAGAAGGGCGTACATCATCAATCATCATCAGAGTTAAAGGATGATGTGATGATGTCATTCCCATGGAGTACCGAAAGAATATTGTAAACTCGAGCATGTTGGTAGTATACCATATAGTGTATAAATTCTCTTTCTCTCA